>JAJDFF020000277.1:0-44095 GCA_021527025.2 Geoglossum cookeanum | reverse complement strand
TCCCCCCCCGACTTCAGGCGAAGTGCACGGATATAGAAGGCACGTCAAAAAAAAAAAAAAAAAAAGAAAAAGAGAGGGGATGAAAGTGTGTCAAAGGCGCAGTTTCAAGGCCGAACGAACAAAAGGGAAAGAAAGCTAGTTCCCATCCGGCCATGAACGTTTGCATTCCCATCCACCCAGGGCATCAGGGCATCAGGGCCGATGCAATGAACAAAGGTAAAAATAGCTAGCTAGTCAGTTCAGTCGCATCGCCTCCTTGGCTCTTTCTCTCTCTTTCTTCCTCTCTGTCTCTCTCTCTCTCTCTCTCTCTCTCGGACTGCCAAAGATAGACGCGATAACCACAGTGCACACATAATTCCCCGACTAGCTGCGACGAAACCGAGCGCATTCCTTTCAGCACCTTCTTCTCCTTCTTCTTCATCATCATCATCATCTCCACTAGAACGAACGACATCCGCCCCGGTCGGGATCTCTCTCTGCTTTTTTTTTTTACTTTCTTTATTCCCGGGGGGGTTTTAAGACGAAGCCAAAAAAAAACAAACAAGCGTTTCCCCAGTCAGACAGACAGACAGACAGAAGCAAAACAACCCGGGCAAATTCTATTTTATTTTATTATTTTATTATTTTTTTACTTTTTTCCAGTTTCCCGGTTTACAAGGGTGTCAAGAAACGGGCTTCGTTTTTGGTCAGTGCCATGCCATGGGGTTAAATCTGTCCTGCAGGTTCAAGTCTCGCATCGAAAACGCATTGCAAAACCTAATCGCCAACAACAACGCTTTGATTTGATTCAAACCCCCCCCCCTCCATTTCCACTTCCACAAACCTCCACCGACTGACTGACTGATTACCCGACCCCGACCCGACCGGACCCGACCCAACAAAAAATTAAAATAAAATAATTTGAAATAAAAATCAAATCAAATCAAATCAAATCAAACAAAGAACCTCCTTCTCCTTCTCCCCCTCTCTCTCTCTCTCTCAGGCAAAATAACCCCACAACGAAAAAAAAAAAAAAAAATATTAAGCTGAACTGAACTGAACTGAACTAAACTAAACCAAAAGGGGTTTTAACCCTTTCAACCAACCAAAAACTGGGTTACAAAAAGGTTACATTGTATTGTGCATACAAACCACACACACACACACACACACACACTACGTTACGTTACGTACTCGGTAGCAGCTTTTTTCACTCTAACCAACTGACTTGACTGACTTGACTAACCAACTTTTCAACTCGCTTGGGGAATTTTTTTTTACTTTATGTAAGCAAAAAAGCCTAACACACGTAAAAGTTAACTAGTTAATTCTTTTTTTTTTTTTTTTTTTGATTTTTAATTTCTTACTCGATTTTATTTAATTATTTAATTATTTAATTATTTTCTGCACGTTTCTTCGTGTCTCTCTCCAAAAAAAAAAAAAAAAAAAAAAAAAAAAAAAGAAAAAAGAAAAAACACACACACACACACACACACACACACACGGGGCTATTATTATTACAGCACAGCCCCCCCCCATTCATTCACGCGCGACTCGACTCGAATTTATTATTTTTTTTATTTCCCCCCACCCCCCACCCTCCAACTCTCCACTCCCGGCGCATTGGGCATTGGAAACTTGTCTGTGGGGATCGGGGGGGGGGGGCTTGGTGGTGGCGATGTTTTTTCCTTTTTTTTTTTTTTTTGGTTTTTGGTTTTTGTGAGTGGGTCTGTGTGAGTGTGTCTGTGTGAATGTCTGTGTGAGTGTGGAGTGTGTCTGTGTGAGTGTGGAGCGCGAGTGTCTGTGTGTGTGTTTTATGAGAGTGCGTGTTTTATATGTAACTGAATTGTATGTATGTATGTATGTATGTATGTATGTATGTATGGGTACTCTTGGAGAGGCAAGAGGGAAAGAAGAAGTTGTTGTTGTTACTGCTGTTACTGCTTCTGTTACTGCTGTTACTGCTACTGCTACTGCTACTGCTACTGCTACTGTTACTGTTGCTGCTGCTACTACTACTACTACTACTACTACTGCTGCTGCTGCTGTTACTACTCTGTTTCGAGAAACATATGGCGTGCTTGACTCGGGAGGGATTCGGTATTTGTCAATCTTGTAACAAAGAACAGACTACTTGGGGGGGAGGGGGGCTCTCTGTTGTTGTCTAGGTAGTTATCTAGGTAGTTAGGGCACCTGGGAAGAAATCCCGGCTTTTTTTTACTTGTTGCTATTATTATTATTATTATTATTATTATTATTATTATCCGATACATACATACATACATACATACTTGGCTATTATTATTATATTACGCGCGCGCACACACACGCACACACAGACTCTCTTCTCTCTGTTTTTCTTTTCTTTTTTTTTTTTCGCTATGGAGATCATAGATCAAGGGTCAAAGGGGGGGGGAGTGACAAGGATTCGCTTATCAGAAAATCTGTCATTTACCCGGCTCTTTCTTCTCTTTGCTTATGGAGGGGGGGGGAAGGGAGGGCCGTTGTGTCGTGTGTGAGAGGCCTCTTATGTTTTAAAGCTTCACGTTTGGGAGAGAAACTAGCTTTCTAACCCTGTTGGTTATGCCTGCACGGCCGTGAAATACACCGTCATATGAAAATACGTGGACTTTTCCGTTTTGTTTTCGTCTCGATTTGCCGTCCAACCTCTTCTGCCTCCAGCGAATTCCCGGGGTTTCGGTGATCCTCTGACCGGGGCAGTGCTCCTTCGGCCACCGTATGTACGGAAAAATACCACACCTTTCCACGATGTTTCCGTTACAGCTCCGAGCCGCATAGCGGCTTCAAACTATACCGTCCCTCCGTTGCGAAGCTCACTCTCATCCCGGGCCAGGCACAACTCTCAGCGAGTGAACATATTACGGCACTTTATGCGGTCTCGATAGTGCGTCTCCCTTGGTTTTAAGTCTGGATTGAATTAGGGAAAAAAAAATTCCAAAATTCCAAAACCCCCAAACCAGAAACCAGAAATTAAAACAAAAAAAAAAAAAATTTGAATTTGAACCCTCCTCTGGCACAGCACATCCTCCCTCGGATAAATGGGTTTGGAATTGAGTTTAGCTGCGATTGTGATCCGTGTTTGTGAATTTGGCACCGCCGGCCAAACGCTGTTTTGAGTGGAGGGGTCGCTGGTGCCTGCGACGGCTGGTGGCGGGATATCTCTCGATGCCAACCGGCCAAGACAGGCTGCGGGAGCCATGTTTGACAGCCCGTACTCTGGAGAGTATACGGTCGGGGAGGTCTTAGGGAGGTCTTAGGTGCTGAGCGAATATAGAGTAAAATACGTACGTTGGTACGGGGATCGCAATTCTCTTAAATCCACGGCCCCGAAAGACAGCTTTCCGAGCGGTTTCCCCTGGCGGCTCTGGCTGGTTTCTCCAGAGCAATGCAGCCAGGCCACATACGGCGATGCTTCAATGCCCGGCACATGGCCTGCCCGTGCGATTGTGCTGGGCTGGAGTTATGCGCATGAAGTTTCGTCGCATGGGCGGGAATGCCAGCGGGAGCCTATGCAAGACAAGCCCGGACGCTGTGCAAGCGGCCTTTTGTGAGGGCCGCGGGCTACGGGCCACGTTCGCGAGTATCCACGCTCGCTCGCAGTCCTCAGTGCAATCTTCCAAGCTGTCGAGTCGCACATCTGCACCAGACGAGTTTCACTGCTCGAAGGCTGAATGGCAGAATCGTGAATGGCGGCCACAAGCGACGTGGAGCCTGCCCAATCCCAGCCCCACCAGCCCCAGCCCGCCCAACTCAATTTGACAAGCCGTCATCAACACCATCGTCACCAGCACACGCTTTCGACGACTGGCCTCTTCTCCTCCTCCTCCTCTTCCCCTCCTCCTTATCCGTATCCTCTTCCCCCGCCTCCTGTCACATCCTCTTCTCCTCTCCCCTCCCCTCCTCCCCCTCCCCTCCTGGATTGTCGCCTCCACGTGCATGCAAACGCCGCCAGTGTTGCTTCTGTTTAAGTTTATCCCCGGCTTGCAGCAGCCAGCAAGCAGTCCGTCATCGTGCACCGCACACACACACACATCGCACACACACATCGCACACACACAACGCACGGTAGCCCGTTAAACACAGGCTGATTCCAGTCTGGCTGTCGTGCTCTTCGCGTATCCCTGTGCCGCTGCGATGGGAGATGCGGGATGCATTGGTGGCTTCTGCGCCAATGAAACGCCATCTCCAAGGAGACCCTCGCACTCGTCTGCTATTGAACAGCCAACCCTCCCCTCCCTGTAGAAGCGTCCCCTGTGAGATCGCCTCCCCTATCTGCCTGTCTGTCTGTCTGCCAGATCTCCTCGCGCAGGGTGGCACAAAGTTGGCTCAGGGATTGTGTTGCAACTTGCTCGCGCTACCTCTGCATGCCCAAGCATGCCCATGCCCAGGCATGCTTATTGCTACTGTGCACTGCGTGGCGACTTCATACCGCCTGTTCGTAGAACCCTCGGCGGGGGTTCCAGATGGACCAAGGACGGCCTCTTATATTCATGCAATTCCCCCCCATTCTGCACTTTTGAGAAGCCAGCCTGGTGCTATCCCTTCCCTTCCCTTCACTTCTTGCTGTCGCTGGCTCGGGATTTTGTTTGGAGAAGAATGCTATCGTCAGGTACATCGCCTGTGCGTTAGTCTCGTTGGCCCTAACGACTGGATCGTCGTCGAGACTTGCGTCCTTGTGTGCCTGCTATTATTCCACCGCCAGCGGTTATCGCCACCACATTCTCTGGAAGAAGGAGCGTCTAAATCTCTATTGCTAATTTTCTCTCCCGTCTAAACCTGCCTATCGCCCAGCAATGTCCGGAATTCAAGCCACAAAGGTCATCCGGGCCCCCCAGATACCCGTGGAGAGCATCGCCCCCAACATGAACAATGGAAACGTAAGCCAGCAGGTCCTACAGATGTTGCTGTTCAATTCAACGCAGTCTTTGGCGACGTCAACGGTGGTTCTGACTATCTTTAACACCTTTGCCGCTGGCTTGACCATCGCGATTATCATATATGATTGCTGGAAGGCCTCACGGGCCGAGAGTGCGGGCTCTGAGTAGGTCAATTGTATCCAGCATGGCATGGGCTTCTGCTGAATTTCTCCAGGAAGGGCAGGCGTCGCTGCTTCTTTACGGCCATTCATCCCGTAGAGGTCTTTCCTCTCATAGTATCAGTGGCAGTCCTCATCCAAGGCTTAATTTTTGCTGTGGTCGAGTCAATGGGCTTATCGAATTACCGGGTTTCGGGGTGCACTAAGATTTCAGAGGTCGTATGGACGAGTATGTTCGCCCGCAGACTCCAGTCGAATATGGGGAGGTATCACCAAGAGGCAAGCTGACGGAACCTACAATAGCTTTCTGGCTTGTCCCAATCACAATCCAAGTCTTTGCCGCGGAGACGGCCGTACGGGCACTAAGGAGCCCCAGATTCCCACCCCGAGGCAAAAGGAGCGTGCCAATATGTCTGGTCGCTGTGGTAATGTTAATTATTTTGACATGGATACCATCGAGGGCTTACCCCGCGGGGGATAGCTGCATTGCGAGCTTAATGTTCTACATACGGAACAAAGGGCGGGCTGGTGTAGTTACCATCTCGTGTATCACGATCGTTATTATTGCAGCCGTCATTATCATAATCATACAGTTATCACGAAATGTCAATATCTCCGAAGTCGAGCGCATTGCGGCCAGCAGGATGGTCTATTACCTCACTGTTACCACTATCATCATGGTAAGACCAATGAAAATTGTCACCGCTCCCCAACACCCGTTCGTAGGGCTAAGTTGTTGACAGGCCTTTGCGTTCCCATACTTTGTGGAGAGAACCAGAGACCGAGACTCCGACGTCGCCAATATGATGGCTACAATCGCATTAAACATATGGGGTCTAACCAACAGCTTCCTCCATTTATTCCTCCGTGCAAACGCTATTAGCACGGCTATCAAACCGTCCGCACTATCGTGGTCGAAGGAGAAACGTCGTTCAATCTTTGGGCCTAGTGATCTCTCCCTCGCCCGCGATTCGCTAGAGGCCTCATCACAACATCGCTCCTCTACCGATCACGGATCCCAAGAGGAGACAGAGAAATCGGGCCTATTCGTGCCTCCAGAGGCTACGGGTTCGCCCTCGAAGACAAATTTCTGCTCGCCATTCAGAAACACTTTGTCGTCAACGAGGGGTTTTGTTCCCTTGGACTCTACCGGCCCTGAAGTTATGGTCACGCAGCCAACTCCAACCAGTTCTCGCACACCACTCTACTCTCCCTTTCCCCGGGTTTCTTCTCAGCAGTCGCTCCCACCCCCACTTCCCACCCTCCCACAACCCCATGACTCCTATTCTTCCCCTTCTGCCTTAGCAAATGGAGGCAACGGAAACACAGTCCTCCCTATCCCCTATGACGACTTCACTCTACCATTTCGAGCTACCCACACACGTTCCTCTGTCGCCAGCTCAGCGACCGTTCAAATCGGCCTCCGCATCTCAAATGCCGCCGCCATTGGTTTGGGTAACATCCCTGTGCCGAACCCAATCCCTGCACCGTTGCGCGTCCCGGGTGCACAAAAGATGTTGCCGCCGACGCCAGCAGGCGAGAAGGACCCACTCCCAAGGTTACCAGAGGCCGTAGTTACAACTGAGAGCAGACCGGCTGGAAGGGGGCCTGGGACTAGCAGGCCAAGTGAGACATGGATATAGTGATGAAGTGCTTCTATCATATTTTTTTTTTTTTTTTATCTTCAGGTGTTTGGGTGTTGGAAAGCATAGATAGATATCCCTTTTTTCGCTTTCCCGTTGCGGTTTCTATTGGCCCCTAGGACTGAAGAGTCTAATGTACTATTTACTCATGGTTCGGTTTGGACAGCATAGAGAACATTGGCTTAGGACTTTTTATTTTTTTTTTTTCCTATCACTTGTTCACTCACCTTCTTTTCTTTTCCTTCACGCCTTCTCGGCATCGGCATTTCTAGAGTATCGCCCAAGATCACACTCAATAGGCTATACCGCAAGACAAAACATCTGCCATACCTTTTTTTTTTTTTTCCTAATTTCTTCTTTCCCTGCCACGCCACACACCCATTTTTCCCTTTGAGCGTAGGCTTTTTTTTTTTTTTTTTTTTCCATTCACATTCCCCACGAAACACTAGAACAAACAACCTTTACCGGTCGGGCGGGAAAAAACCAAAGAAAGTTTCTTCGCCGGGCGGGAAGCCTATATAGAAAAATCCTTTACTCCTCTCTCTCTCTCTCTCTCTCTTTCATATACCACCACTCGCAAGGGGGAAAGAAAGAAATTAAATCTGTCCTTACAAATAAATACCCCCTCTTCTTCTTTCCTTCCTTTCACCATCAAACGCGAACAGGGAAAACAGGACAGGGCGGGAATTGATATTTGCATAGAACGACAGATACCCCTAGCTTTTTTTTATTCTTCTTTTTCTTCAATCAACCTTTTTTTTTTTTTATTAGGGAGGGAGGGGGCTCTTTTTTTTTTATTTTTTTTTATTTTGGGTTTTTTCTTCAATTCACACACTCGTTTATATTTTTGTTTCTACATCAATGTTGATAGGGAATTTTTTTTTTTTTTGTAGAAGAGACCGGACGGAAGGAGCATACACTCGCTTTTTGGTGTTTTTTTTTCCCTTATCTTTTTGAGAAATTCAATTCGAAAAAATTCAGGCTTTAACAACTTCTTTTCGGGGCTTGGTTTAGCGTTTTTACTTTACGTCCTTGCAATGCGGTTTGGGGGCTTTTTTTTTTTTTCCCTTTCTTTCTTTGGGCCTCGTGGCTACATTTTATCATTCTTTTTTCTTTTCGGCTGGTGGGTGTTTTTTTTGGCTTGGAAGAGAGGGGGGTCGGATTGTGAGTCTATACACCAGCCGTGGACGTCTTTGGAGATGTGGGATGAAATTGGACTGTATTGTACATGTATACAGACAAGATGAGAAAAATCTAAGTCTATTTTTCACAGCCGTGATGCTTCCTCTCTAATACCCCTGAATGGATGAGTATATACGAAATTCACAACTTTCCCCCGCCTCACAATAACAATTCTCTTCGGCTTCCCCCTCCCAGCCAAGTACTTCTTACCCTCTTCGCTCCCTTCTAACCTCTCCACTAACCAATCCTTCAGCTCCTCCTCCGCTAACCCCTTCGATGGCCCCGGAGAGAACATCGTAGTGAAGCGGAGTTTGCCGTTGATTTGGACGACGCAGGTTAGGTCGGGGGTAGTATTGTTAGTTGGGAGGGGGGTGTAAGTTGGCCAGGGTGAGAGGA
This sequence comes from Geoglossum cookeanum, assembly GCA_021527025.2. Taxonomy (NCBI): domain Eukaryota; kingdom Fungi; phylum Ascomycota; class Geoglossomycetes; order Geoglossales; family Geoglossaceae; genus Geoglossum; species Geoglossum cookeanum. Next base: position 35,839 of record JAJDFF020000277.1, on the reverse strand, counting down.
TAATGTTAGATGGGATGTTTGCGTGGGAGAAATGGAGGGGGTGGAGCTGTTCCCAGCACTCGGAGGCGAAAGCGGGTGCAATCGGAGCGAGGAGATGGAGGAGGATCGAGAGGGAGTGGTAGATTGTTGGGAGGGCGATGGTCTGGCTGCTAAGGCGGGTGGATATAGCGTTTGTTAGCAACATGAGGGTGGAGACAGTGGTATTAAAGCTGTAGGTTGTTTCGAGGGCAGTGGTGACGTCGCGGACGGTTTCTTGGACAATGCGCCACAAAATGGTTGCCTGTGGGGAAAGTGAGGAGAGGTCAGGGGATTGGAAGAACATGTGGACGTCAGCGTCTGTCCTCTCCAACTCCTCCCTAACCGCCTTTACAACCCGCCACACCTTCCCGAACCACCTCTGCACACCAATAATCCTCCCTTCATCCCACTCCAATACCTCGCTCACCGGCGCACCAAACAGCACATGTGCTCTCATCGCATCAGCTCCATACTTCCTAATAAATTCTCCGGGATCCACGCCATTGTGTTTACTCTTCGACATTTTCTCGTACGACACATTTGCATCTACCCTCTCGCCGTTCGGGAGAACGAGGGTAGGAGATTCTGAGTTCGTAGTGAAGTCGAGTTCGGCTGGTTTGAGGAAGCGGCCCGTAGAGGGTTCAGTGTAGGTTTTGCCATGGACCATGCCTTGGGTGATAAGTTTTCGGAACGGCTCGGCTTTGGTGTTAGGGGCGCTTCCAGAGGGCCAGAGGGAGGTGCTGGCGAGGAACTTGGAGATGAAACGCGCATAGAGGAGGTGGAGTATTGCGTGTTCGACGCCGCCGATATAGATGTCCACCGGAAGGACGGCATCAGCTGATTCCGGGGAGAAAGGGCTTGATGGGGTTAGCTATATCTGGTAGGAAGACGATATCGTACTTGAGAGCTATACTTACGCCGCAGAATTGTGGGGGTCAGGGAAGCGGGCAAAGTACCACGAAGAGTCAACAAATGTGTCCATGGTGTCTGTGTCTCTCTTGGCAGGGCCTCCGCAACTAGCTGCAGTTAGTATCCTTGTATCTAGCCTAGCAGAAACCGGTAGGGGTGCGATCGCCTTACCTTGGACACTTCGTATTCACCCACACAGAGACATCCTGGAGAGGATTTCCCCCTTTCCCTATCATCTCCACTCCCTCCAACTTCGGCAGCTCTACGGGAAGTTGATCCCCGGGAACAGGGACCGGTCCACAGCCCTCGCAGTGGATCATAGGAATGGGTGTACCCCAATACCTCTGCCGACTGATCAACCAGTCTCGGATTTTCCAGCTTTCCACAAATTTCCCAAGGTCTGCGTTAATCTTGTTCAGCCCAGATATAAGCCTTTCGGAGGACTCTGCAGAGGTCAGACCCGCAAAGGGTCCACATAAGGGTGTGAGGACACCGGGATCAGTAAAGGGTCCATCGGCTGGAGGAAGCCCAGCGGAGTCTGCAGGAGCCACCACTATTCTGGTTGGATCTGACCAACAATTCTCTCTCCAAAAAGCGTAGTCGCGGTTGTCGTGACCGGGGACCCCCATAACGGCACCATACCCATAGTCGCCCAGCACATAGGGTGCCACATACACCGGAAGAGGTTCTTTAACTATACCAGGCATGTCACTGAGGAGGGCCAGCGGGTTCGTCGCCTGGACTCCTTTCAATAGCCATCCAGCCTTTGAGTCTAGAGGGAGAGTAGGCACAGTATCGAGGAATGACTGTAACTCCGGTGATGACTTTGCTAGCCTCAACACAAGTGGGTGATCGACTCCAAGTGCCAGATACTGAACACCGAATAGGGTATCTGGCCTCGTGGTAAAGGCCATGACTTCAGTTGATTCGATGGCGCCAATCTCCTTTGCTGCGCTGATACCAAAGCGCACACGGGCACCTTTCGACCTTCCAAGCCAATTTTTCTGCATCGATATCACACGTTCCGGCCAGTTACCGCCTTCTGCTAGGATGTCCAGGTCCTCCAAGAGAGCTTCCTTGAACGCCGTGACCCGAAGGAACCACTGCTTAAGGCGCCTTTTTTCTACTTTTGCCCCGGATCGCCACGAGCAGCCATTTGAATCAACCTGCTCATTAGCAAGGACTGTCTGGTCCACAGGATCGTAGTTCACCAAAGACTCGGCTTGGTATGCAAGGCCTCGCTCATGCAATAGAAGGAAGATGTGCTGTGTGTGTTTATAGAAACTCGGATCACAAGTCATGAATTCCTGAATTGCAAGTTTACCATTAGTCCTATGTACGACTAGCCAGCGGCAACTCAACACCGCCAAACAAGCTAAACAGTAAAGTAACACGTCGAGGAGTCTTAACATACTCGACCCCAATCCCAGCTCCCATTCATCTCCATCAACTGTGCCTTCATCCTCGCGATATTGTCCCTCGTCCATTCCTCAGGATCGACACCTCTCTCAATTGCCGCATTCTCTGCAGGTAGCCCGAAGGCATCCCACGCCATGGGGTGTATAACATTATGGCCCCTCATACGCTTGAAACGGGCGAGGACATCGGCGATGGTGTATACCCGGATATGTCCCATATGAAGAGCTCCAGAGGGATATGGGAACATGGGCAGGACGAAGCACTTGGGCTTCCCTGCACCGGCGCCAGCAGAGCCCCGGCCACTACGCTCGACTGCCGCCCACCGCTGCTGCCATTTCAAGTCAATTCCGCGAAAATCGAGTCTGGGGGGCGGTTTCGTTGACACATTTGTCGAGGCACAACGGATGAGGATCTGGCCATGGCCGCCGGCGGGCGATGCAAACGCCCATCTCAGACCGAGAGACGACCGACAGACCCACTGCATTCTTGCGACTATGCATAGCCAGTCATGACTGAGAACCACAGAGCTCCCGAATCCCTTGGCGTACGTCGAGGAACTTGAGTCGCTTGAGTTGGAGCTGCTTGAGATGCTGAATTTTCTTCGAGCTATCTCGCTTAGATAATGCAGAGCTTACATGTAAGCCGCCGGACAACGTGCACCAGACAGCACACAAGAGTATCGAACGAAGAACAAAATACACACTTGTACCCTCGACCACATCTCCAACCTCCAACAGCCGCCGCCATGACCCGGGTGGTAGCATGAGAAAGATATATTCCCCCCCCATACTTCACCTAGGCTCCTTGACATGTCCCGCTCAGGCTACGCAAACCCACCGCGCGACTCGCTCGAACTAGCGTCCCTTGCGTCCTCTCCCGTGTCACCACGATCATCTCTGTCCTCCGCCTCTGGAATCTCCTCGTCGCGCAGACTCTCCCTTGAAAATGAGGATCCTCTTGACGCGTCGAATCCAGCTGCCTCTGCCACTAATGGCCAGCGGAGGGTAGACCCAAACCGGTCACGAAATTACTCCGTCTCCTCCGCTTTCGACTTCGGTTCAAATTTCTACCCTTTGCCTTCCGCAACCACTGGTGGATATGCACCTCTTAGCGCGCTGACGCCTACGTCCATAGGCACCACAGGTGGTCTTGGTGGTGGATCGTTGGAAAAGCACAAATCCCTAACGTACCTCAACGGCCTCTCCCTTATTGTCGGCATAATAATTGGATCGGGCATTTTCGCTTCACCAAGTCAAGTAAATACTAATGCCGGTTCTCTGGGAGCATCGCTCATCGTATGGGTGGTTGCCGGCATCTTGACATGGACGGGTGCCGCGAGTTATACCGAGCTGGGCAGTGCTATTCCTCTGAACGGTGGCGCACAGGTATATCTAGCCAAAATATTCGGCGAGCTGACGGGGTTCTTGTATATGTGGTGTGCGGTATTTGTACTCAAACCTGGCGGAGCTGCTATCATATCCATCATCTTCGGGGAGTATATTGTGAACGCAATTGCAAGCTCGACGAGCTCGAAATGGGAGTCGGAGGATCTCCCAGGGGCATTTCTGAATAAAGCAGTAGCATTAACGGGACTGGTCGTGGTGACTCTCCTAAATTGCCTATCCACGAAGCTGGGAACAAGGATGGGTGACTTCTTTATGTTTTTCAAATTTATCGCGCTCTTGGGGGTCGCCATCACGGGGATTGCGGTGGCTGTGACGGGTTTCACTTGGAAAGGGGACGCAAATCACGAGTGGAAAGACAAAGGCTGGTTTGACGGCACGAGCAAGGACGTCTCATCTTGGGCTGTTGCAATGTACGGCGGCCTCTGGGCCTATGACGGGTGGGATAATGTACGTTTTACCCTCCTTCTCCATACCAGGCATACTTACACCCGCGCTCCAGGTCAACTTCGTAATTGGCGAAATGCGCCATCCAGGCCGCGACCTCCCTCTCGTCATCCACACTGCAATGCCCCTCGTTATTATCTCCTACGTCCTCGCCAACATTGCCTATTTCTTCGTCCTTCCTTCCTCTGTTATTGCAGCTTCCAACACAGTCGCTGTGCAATTCGGCCGCAAAGTGTTCGGCCCCGTCGGTGCGCTTGTCCTCGCGGTAGCAGTCGCTGCTAGCTGCTTCGGCGCACTGAATGCAGCGACTTTCACTAGCGGTCGGCTTGTCTATGCGGCGGGAAAGGAGGGATACCTCCCCTCTATATTCTCCCGCGTCGGTATCAGCAGCGAGCATACGAGCGGGCGGACACGGTCGCGATCTTGGCTTACGAAGCGGGTATCCCGCTTACTTGGTGATGAGGAGAGTGGCCTAGGCTTCACACCCATCTACGCCATGCTCCTCAATACCTTCCTTACCGCAGCATACATCTTCGTCGGCGAATTCAGTACCCTTCTCACCTTCTACGGTGTCGCAGGGTACACGTTCTACTTTCTTACAGTTCTCGGGCTCATTGTGCTAAGGGTCCAGGAACCCCACCTCGAGCGTCCGTATCGCACGTGGATCAGCACGCCAATCATCTTCTGCTGCGTGACTTTGTTCTTAGTTAGTAGGGGTATCTTCGCAGATCCCCTACAAACCATCGCGGTTGCAGTGTTTGTGTTGGTAGGTATTCCAGTTTTCTTTTGGAGGTTGAGGGGACGGGACGGGGTTAGGAGAGGAAACAGGGAAAATAATGGCCCTTGGTGGAAGTTTTGGAGGAGGTGGTTGCGGAAAGGATAAGGGGGAACAGAGATGACCTGTTCCCTCTATTTTTTGTCCATTGGATTTTTTTTTTTTTTTGCGAAATTTCACCCGGAAAAAAAAGGGATTCAAGATACCCCCCGTTTCCCTACCACTCATCACTGCTATATGGTTGTAGATAGAGCAGCATAGTGCAAGCATAACTGTCCGGCGCAAAAATCAAAATGGAAGATACGATGCCCCCTGAATTTACCTATACCGCATACTTGTACAGCTCTCCCCCGGATACGAAGATCTAGGGATAGAAAAAAAAAAAAGCCTTGGGTAGATATGATGCTAGATGTGATACTGGTGAGGAGAAATGTCCTTAGGAGATCAAGCCCACCAAAGAAAAAGAAAAAACGCCCTGTCACCATGGAAATCCTGCATATCCGACTAGGATTTCATTTTCTTTTTTTTATTTCGTATACAAATCATCCCCGCAGCCAACGAAGCCAGCGCTGTCTTTTTTTACCCCGGGCGTCTCAAACCCCGCGGCGCCAACTCCAGCTCTTGTTCCTCCTCGTCGCTGCTGTCGTCCCTAAATCCCTCTTCCAAGTCCCGACTCAATCTCACCACCTCTCCTCCGTTTGCGCCGTTCCTCCGGCGCTCCAGCGCCTCCCGCCTCCGCTCGTCAATCTCAAAGCCAACCATATCTTCGCCCTCTTCGTCGTCAAAGACACTGCTTTCCGCGTCGTCAATAGCGTCCTCCATATCGCCACCATCAATGCCGTGGCCCATTTCGGCTCCGTGGCGGCGGGTGCGGTTGCGGCCGGAGAAGAGGCCCTGGGAGGGGAGGAGCGTAAAAAGGGTTGATCGGAGACGGGTTGGGCTGGGTGGAAGGGGAAGGTATTGCGAGTAGCGTTGGCGGTGCCGGCGGAAGAGGGGGAGGAGAAGGTAGGTTGTCAGGAGGTAGAGGACGAGGGATATTAGAGCGGGGATGAGGATTGTCTGGATGGGTTTGGCATTGATGTCAGTCTGGCTCACCATCGCAGCGTAGCCTTAGCCTATATGAACTAGCAAACACGACGTACCCCCATAAAACTCAGTTTATCCCCCATCTCTGCGCTGTTGGTCTTAGGATCAGATACTGGCGATGGTGTATTGGGCGGATGCGGATTGTTCGCCGCAAGGAGGTGTCCTGGAAGAGATCGGCTGTGCAACAGCGCCAGAAGCGCCAGAAGCGGCATTTTTTGTAGGGCGAAAATCAAGACTGCCAGCCACCACCAGGCTCAGCCAACAGTAACTGACCCGCGCTTCGTTATTGTATTGTAGAAATACGACAACGCCGAAACCCACATTCCTGTTTCCCACAGTGCGAAAATGGTGCCGGCGCTGGTGCTGGTGATGAAGAGAGCAGTGCGCTACATCCAACATACTTTGCCATCGGCCCCTTACCAGCTGATCGGCCAGAACATCCCGCGAGCTGAAGGTGTCCCAGAGCAGGTGCGATGATTTGATGAAAGCCCCAACCACCAACCAACCAGGCTCTAGCTTTACAACTCCACCCAATGCCACTTAGTGCCTTGTATACCAGAACGGACCGGGAGCACAAAAACAGAACATCATTCCCCCCCCCATCCCCCCATCCTCAACCACCAACCACTACCAGCCAAATTAATCTATCATCCACCCGCATCTAGAAATCCCCCCCAGAAATATAAATAAATATTCGTCTAGTATTGCAAAAATATCATTACGCGCGTCCCCTATCTATTTATTATGCCACGGTAAAGGTTTCCTGGGTGCCGAAAGATCCCATCAAGGTAAATTTTGCTGTATGTATGGATCTCTGTATGTATTTGCAGCTTGAATAATCTTCAGTAAAGCAGAATAACCCGGCCGAACCAGGGCCAACTCTAAATTCTACATACAAAAAGTGAAACGCTGATCGGAAATTCTTGTAGGCGCCGCCAAATGTGCGCCTTCGGGTTCCCCACCCCCCCTCCCCCCGTTCGAACATGATACACACCGTTGAGACTTTGTGCAATTCCCGAAAATCGAATGTACCGCGGCCAGCGCACCACATGCGTATCTATCCCCCTAAACACCAGAGTGGAATGAAATAAAAGGGAAAATGAAACGGCCACGATGAAATAGTTACACCTAGCGAACGTAGTAGGCAGAAGAAACCAATCCCCCCAACCTCGAAATATTAAAACAAGTATGACCAAGAATTGTTCGCGACAACCGAAACCTCAAACTATGAAAGTCCAAGCCACTTCATCGCCTTCCCGCTGTTGTTCTTCCTAATCACCCTCCTCGTCACAACAGGCATCATCACCCTATCGATCTCATCCTCTTCGCTATCAAAGAAGCCTCTCCATTTCTCCTCGCTCCTCGCGGTTGCGGGTCTCGTGCCACCCAGCGCTGGCGGAGGTGGAACTTTACCGCTAGTTCGAGGGGTACTGGGAGCCCGCCGCGTGGGTGGAGAGGACCCTTTGTGCTCTAGCTCAAAAAAGTGATTCTTGGAGATAAGAGTTTCACGAATGTCGCCGAGGAAGTCGTTGATTTCAAAGGAGGTAGCAGTGCACGAGATGCTAAAGTCCGTTTCGGGTAACAAGGCTGAAGCAGTATGTTTCTTAGAGCCAGCAGTGGAAGGCCGTTGTGAAGTGACGCTCGAGCCGGATGACTGTGTAGGTCTGACAGTCTCACCAAAGAATCGGTCAAGCTTTTCGGTCCTGCGGTTTCTAACGGTAGAGAAATCGCTGTCGAATGAAGGCTGTGATACTATTGCGGCGATAGAGCTGTCTTGCGATGACTTGGTGACAGTAGCGATCTTAAAAACATCATCGCCAAAGATGCGTCGGAGCTCGATCATAGTCTGGAGTATGTTTGGGTCAAACTTGAGAACAAGTAAGCGTGTAGACTCGTTGGCCGCGAGATACGACTCGATCTGGGGTACGAGAGTTTCGGCAAGGACAGAGGGATAGGCCATTGGATTGGCTGTCTTGTCATCGATTGGAGACTGTTGGGCTATGCTTTGTAGCGCGTTGGAGATGAGGTATCTAAAGTGCGATTGTCAGCTCCAAACGGAAGGGACACACTGTAACTGAAAAAGAGTAACAACTCACCTAGCATCCACATGGCTGCTTTTGCTGAGACCGCTCCTCCTAATTCCAAGCCTTTCAATCTGGCCAACAATGGTTTGGTACAGGTCCTTATGGACACCATCTTCATAGCCAACGGCGATAATCTGATCGACCGTTCTGCCACGACTGTCAAGACCGTGGTCGGTCCGCAGAACTGGTTTCCAAGATCCGTATATCTGCAGTGGGCTGGAAAGCTGTACATTATCTAGCGATAATGCAGGAATATTACCGCTCAGCATCATGCGGAAGGCATCTTGAGCTCCAAGACAAGTCTTGAAATTCAGTGGATAGAATTCCAGGAATCTCTGAGCGTTCGATATCAATGTCGGAGAATTGGTCAGGGACGTCTTTCTCTTCGGCCATCGAGGAGTTGTGTTGGCGTTACTAGCGAGGGATGTATCTCTATAATGAGAATAGTTGGCATTGCTGTGAACGACGAGCTCAACGTCGGTTTCAACCGTCATAATAGAGTAACGGGTCAGTCGGACGCCTTCATTCGGGGTTCGGCCCTGCGATCTAGCAGTAGCATAGGGATAGGTGGGAGCAGTGGTAAGTGGGAGCGGAGGGTATGATCCTTTCTTGTAGGATTGAACGACGGATTCAAAGACTTCGTGGTGGTGGTCATCATCCAGAAATGTGATGACAAGGTCCTCCACAAGCGGAAAAACTGGTTCGAATGCCGGTTCTTCCAAAGGTTGTGTATCAGGCTGTACGTAAGGCTTCACGAGATCAACCTGAGCTCCGGCGTCTCTATTCAACCGCATTGGTATTCCGGCATCTGCCCCTTGGTTAACAGACGGTACGTAAGTCTTCCCCGAGCCCGAAAACGATCCTGAGTCACTCTCACCAGATTGCGTCATCTTGTTGAGGAGTGCTGGCGGGACGGGTGATGGCGGTCCAGGCAAAACCGGGAAGATAGGTGAGACCGGCGAATGTGAAATATCAACGGTGGGGACAGGTTGGGTCTGGCTCCTGCCCTCCTCTTGCTCCAATGAGTTGATATGTTCTAGAGTTTGCGCTCTGTGCCTTGAAGCCTTGTCTCTGTTTCGAAATTCCGGAATAGATCTGACTTTCCTTGGGCTGGAATGATCGCCACCATTGCTACTTTTGATTGAAACAGCATAAGCTTTCCCATACACTACTCCATCCACTTCGCTTCGCAGTTCGGTGTCCAGGCTATCGACGAGTGCACGAGCGTATAGGGAGTCACGCCGGTCATCTCTGTCCGCCGCCAGAACGGATGGGGTTTGTTTGTCAACAACCCGCCTTCGAGACTGAGGCGTGCCGGTGGTATGTTCTGGCCCACGGGAGTCCCCATTCGCCGACAGGTCATCGTATATTCCGTTGTCCTGAGAGTAAAGCGAGGAAGTAGTCGTCTGAACAGCAAAAGGTTTCAAGTGAAGTGAATGGTCCTCAGAGTAATCTCCCGCGGGAAACCCAAGGAAATTATCTCCGCTATCCACGGGCGGTTGCACCAATTCGTCATACCCACTTACCATATCTCTCGCTTCCTCAAAAGACAAGCTCTGCTCTGAAAGACGCTTGGTCTCGCAACCACCGGTGCTCGCATTGGCTAGCTTCACTTCCGGCCTCTGTGTTGTCGATTCTTCCAAGCCCGCAGCACCGTGGCGGACCAATTCGTTGAATATCTGTTCGCCCTCATCCACATTTCCGCCCGCTAGCTCATCAGCTATCTTAGAGATGCATATTCTCCTGGCACTGACACAGCCTCCATTCATGAGAACCAGTCTCGGCTGGTCACTAGGAGAGGAAAGCAAAAAATTCCGCGCCTGCTCACATCGCCGCGTGAAGATCCTGTGTGCTTGTAGGACGAAGCTCCTTGCCTCGGACTCCGTTGCGATGGGAGCGCGTGAGAGTGACCGGGAGAATGGAGGAAGCGTCAAGACCCGTGGCGAGGGCGGGAGTAACCGAAGTTGTGTGATGATGGTCTGGATGTCTCCTTCCAGGGAAACAACCTGCCCAAGAGAGTCTGCACGAGGATGCTCAGCAATCTGGTAGGCCATGACGACGGCACCAAGCTACTGGCCACCAAAGAAAACAGAAGACGTAGAGAGCGTAGTAGGACAATGACAACAAAGCAAAGGCTTAGGAGGGCACCAATTGAGCAAGCCCTAGGACAGAGGGCAGACACATGAGGGCCCGGACACGTCTCTGTATAAGAAGGTGAGCAGTGCATGTGCAGGGCTGGAGGCAGAATCGACACTGGGCAGCATGGGAGACCAGCGATGCGGCGTGCAACAGCGACCCACGACGACCCAGTCGCGGCGTGCAGACCACAGGTGCAGGCCTAGCGCAGGCCAAGTACTGCACGCTGCAAGCCCCTTCCCCGACAGACCGGGGCAGAGGGCAGGCGACCGACAGAGGCAGGCTCTCGAAGGAGCCAGCCGGACACCAGCCAGACGCCAGCCCAGGCACCAAACGCACTAGCAACGGGCCCAATCACGCACGGCAGATCGCCCCATCAGCCAAACGCCTCCACACCGTGACCAAGAGCCCCGCGCGTGCATGACCCCGTTACATCGACCGCCGACGGGTTTCGAGTTGATTCAGGGAGCGACGGTAATAGAGCGTCCCCGCAAGCATCATCCACGCCGGTGGCATGACCAATCTACCTGAGGACGGCGAAAGACAAGAATCGGCATGGGCTCGCAGAAGCGTGCGTGTGCGGCGCGGGCCCCTCTGCACGCCGGTCACCGTCGATCGCAGCAGCAAACGTCCCGTTCCCGACTTGGGACGACGAGAAATGAGGGCAGCTTCCGTCCACAGAGCTATTGGCCAAGTTCCCCGTTCCGATGGGGATTTTCAATGCCAACGGCTAAACTGATGTCATGTCGACGGGCTACAGAAGATCTCAGCACGAGGAGCGTTTGCCATGCTTGTCCACGTACAGTACATACACCTACATATCTGCCCGTCCATGCGAACGGACGGCACATACATAGCACGAACGGCAGTCATCAGAAGCTAGGAGATCCGCACGCCACCAAACAATCAATTTATTTTCGCGCGCGCGAGCGCATTCTTCCCAGGGCTTCCCTCCATCTTCCCCGGGCTTCCCTCCCCATCTTCCCCGACCGAGGGCACCCAAAGTAGAACAAGACAGCATCCTCGCAGCAACACGCAATCCACCTCGCTGCAGGTCACCGCTCTCGTGCAAGAGTTGTCGGGGCTGGGATTGCTCCAGGTAGAGTGGTCGCCCAGTCTGGAACCCATCGCCCATCACCCAGGCTAATTAAAAGAGAAAATAGCGCCACCCACGACTTTCCCTGTGCAACATCACGGCTAGGACGGAAAAGCAAGAGTCCCCTGGCCCTGTATGTAGCAGAGTGCCATAGTACGTAGCATAGGAGTGTACATTTTGTAGACTAACCTCAAAAAAGCGTATATTGCCGGACGTATATTGTTTGTAGAGAGTACGGAGCACTTTCGTACCCAGTTCATATATTGACTGTCACTCAATATTAATAGTGAAGAAAAATGGTACATGGAAAGTCTTCAGGGCTCCGTGCGTATCCGAAGCATCCAATGCCACGGGTATCTCACTTGGAGCGGTCGGCAGCCGACGGGATCTAATACTACCATAGTAAGCTTGATAATCTGGACATTTCGACAAGCACGGATACAACACTCCTCGTTACCACTGATGTGCTGGACCCGTAGGTGACCCCCAAAATCCCGCCAAGTGCTGCAAGCCAGACGCAAAGAGCAAAGAGACATCCTTAAACCCAGAAAGAACAGCCACTGCAAAAGAGTCCGAAAGACGAAACAACGAAAGGTAGCAAAAAAACCTTTCGGGACAACATCTGTGCCAAGAGGAGGGTGCTGGTTCAGCCCCAGGAAAAAAAACAAAATGAAGTCCCCGCCACCGGTAGATTTGCTTGTCGCAGAAACGGGCTTCTGGAAGGAAATCGGACACTCCGTAGGCGCTTGAGATAGGAATAGGACAGCCAGGCAAGCCCTATCTCACTATGTACCAGTATTCAGTACACTTGCAGAATTAGAAAGCGCGCGTTCAGGAGCCTAAGTTCAACCAAACACGCGTTTCACCAGCTGTGCCTCGGCAAAGGGGATAGCCAACTTACAGCGGTCCGGAGCCAGAGTACTATTGTATATTGTACCATGCAATACCCAGTGCACACCTAGTAGCATACAGAAGTACGCGCGCACACGCCGAAAGAGTACCGCCTCGTACCCCACACCTCCTCCTCCTCCTCACTCTCGCTAGCACAACCCCTCTCAACCAACCCACGGACGCGACAATGAACAGAGGGAATTCCGATCCTCTCCACTCTCTGCGCACGGGTTTCGGGAATTGCTAATCCCAGCGGGTATCTTGTACAAAGCACATACGACGTACTCGCACACATCCATAGAGACAGACATATTTTTAAAGACGAGCAGGGAGGGGCGCTGCATGCATGCAACCCGGAAGATCTGGGGGAAACAGGACCACATTAAAAATAAAACAGACTCGGCCCTCCCCACGTGCGTGCAGACTTCAGCTTGGCGGCCCGGGGGCGTGTTTCCATACCTCCTACACTTCTGCTGCTGGGCCTGCCTCTATAAAAAAGAACTTGATCATTTATCAGCTTCGCAAACGGGACGGATACGTCGTCGTCCGTGCAGGCACCCCGATGACATGGCCGTATCTGTCGTACCGGACAGCAACAGAGCAGCCGCGTGTCATTACCCGTCACCCATCACCCATCACCATCCATAGCTCACAGCCCATAGTCGCAATCTCCCCGCTGCAATCCCGGATCCAGATCTGGGGGTGGAGCTGTTATCCTGACGGACTTCTTGACACAGATAGTGCATTTATGCGAGCTGGCGGGGAGTGCCCTTCTTTTACCTGTTTAATTTTATTTTCTATTTTTTATTTCTAATTTTTTTAAATACAGGGTGGTAGGGGCATTTTCTGGAAGCTTTGATCCCTCGGTGATTTGGCTGGTCCTGTGGCGGGGGTATATATCTGCTTATGTTTAGGCGCAAGGTATTTTTTTTTTCTTGAGGTTTTCTGTGGGATTATCCGTGTTTTGGGAAGGTATCGTCCCTCTTAAAACTGAGAAATAGCGACTAAGCCCTATGGTAAATCAAAAATAGAGGTAGTCTATTCGGGTGCATGGAGATTATTTCTCTTCTGTAACGTTCCCAGTTCTGGAGAAATTCTTGCGTCCGATTATTAGTGACTGGAGCAAATGTGTACAATATACTTACCGGGGGGGGGTACAAGTTTATTGGTGAAAATTTGTGGCCCTTGGAAGGGCGAGATGCACACGTCTTGGGCTGGCGCTGACATTCCCTTTTCTAGCTTGGTGGTGTGCTGTGGGTGAAAAAAAAAAGTATTGGATTCCGAGTCCGGGAATCGAACCCGGATCGCTTCGGCTTTCTTTTCATGAGAGCGAAGTATGCGAACCATTACACCAACTCGGATGTTGAAAGTAAGGGCAGAAATTGGAAACATATACGTGGGGTGGAATTCTATGTAAGCAGCGAAATCTCCTGCGTGAACTCAGGGCGGCGTCGACTTATTCATTCCAAGTCTACTCCGGTTTTAATTTTGTAAAATTCTACTCCCGACCGTGCTACGCACCACTGGTGCGACGGCACCTTTGAATTTTTATTGACTCCTGATGGGGTGGTGCGGTCGATTTATTTCATTCGCGGAAGCGGGATGAGATGAGGTGGTACAGGGACGAGATCGAGATGGCTCGCCTAGTGGGGAAATTGGGGAGGCTGAAGAGCATTGGCTGAGACAATGGGACTCTTTCTGAGGGATATTCTCGTGGGATAGGACGAGATATCCGATATCCTCGTTACGACGCCTCTGTTCCTTGACATTCCCCTGTTTCCGCTCGTTGCGTTGGCTCGAATTGTGCCTGGGCCACGGACGACGCCTTGTGCAACCCGTGCAACGCCCGACGCCTTCGTGCATTATCACCAGCTCAAAGAGGCGGGTGGTGACATCAACTCGTTTGGAACTGCGCTCAACATGACCATCCTACGATAACTTGGCTGTTCAACACAGGCGCCCCACCGCCCCAACCCCCATTCGTTCTACGTTGCTCCTTCGCGCCCCGTCATCTTACACCTCGCACTTTTCCGCCGGTTTCACCATCCGAAGCGCGACGTTTCAATTCTTGCACGGCCATGACCATGTCGATATCTCAGACCTCATAGTGACTACGACTAACCACCACAGAGAAGAATAATGTCAGATACTCCGTTCGGTGCAAGCGATCCATCGCATTACTTTGTGCCTCTCCGGCGTCCCATCACACGATCTCCCACGCCTTCCCGCTCACCTTCTCGAGGAGACCGATTCTCCACCCGTGTACTGGATCCACTACTCTCAGACCTATCTCCATCCAAGACCTTGGAAGCGCTGTCATCCAGCCCGACCTTTACCAGCAATGGCGGGCGTTCCAGTGCGCTGCAGGCCAGTATAGCGGTGGCCTCGCCCGCGCAGAGGGCATTTGCGGTTAGAGCGGCGTTGGCGCACAAGAAGCTTCGCGAATGGTCCGTTGAGTTGACTGCTTGGGAGTGGCCATCTAGCGCTGGATTATCGGATACCTCTAGAGGGTTTCGGGTACCGTCTTGGGAAGAAAGAGCCGCAAAACGGAGGAGGACCGATACCGCTCGGCAAGAGAGCTGGGATGTGGCGGCGCAGGGTGGTGGACGGCGCCCAGTGACTATAGGGGGAGCTAGCTTTGGAGCGACTGCTGTGCCAGGCTCGGAGTCAAGTGCAACTAGGAATGGCGGTGATGTGGTAGTAGAACCAGAGCCCGACGATGAATACTGGGGGAGTCTTCCCGCTCGCCGTGTATTGGAGTATGAGGAGAGAATCGAAGTTATCAAGGGGGAAATGGAGGCGCTGGATTTGGAGGAATTAAAGAGCCAAGTGTTAGGTATTAGTGCCCACCGCGAGTCACAAGTGCGCGGCTAACTGACAGGATCCTAGATGCGCACCTACCATCGAGGTCCAGACCGTCATCGTCATATGACGAAGTAGACGACGAACCCTTGCTCGATAATTATGTCCCTCTCGGAGATTTCACGGCTCTTGTAACCGCTACGACACTACAAGCTCTTCCGTATCTTTCACGGGTTATGAGCCTCTTAAATACATGGGTTATCCGAGTGGCCGTTCTCAAGGCTGTCCCTAGATTCCTGGTGAAACTTGATGAAGTGGAGGGCATGGTGAAGGTGGCGTTTGGCATTATTGCTGCTTCGGGAACTGTTGTACACCAAGGATCCCAACATGGGAAAATATCTCAATTACATTCTGGTTCGGGGCTACTTGGACTTTCGGATGCAAAGGATGGGCGGGGTAAATTATTGTCGATCCCTCCCGGCAATGATTTTACAAGGGACACTTTTAATGCTCTCCGGGGTGTACTGGAGGAAAAGGTTGCATCATTAGGGCAACTTCTTGATAACATGCTAGATGATCTAGAAGGGCGGAATGACACTATTCCGGAAGAGTGGATCGAGAAGATGGAGGATATAGAGGAGAGCTATGGGAACTGGGTTGTCGATGCGGAGAAGAAAGTATTGGAGGCTGAGTGGAGGAAAAATCTCAACGCAAAGGCTCAAGGGGTGGATAGTACCCGAAATGGCGAACAAACGAACAGGACAGGTGCTGAGGATATCGTTGAGTTAGGCGGGATTATTGGAGGTAGTGCCGAAGTGGGTGGCGCGAGCAGCCGGGGATTAGCTGTTGTACGGATGCCCGACCTGGCCCCAAGCGAGCCTTCTGAGAGTGTCCCGGATAGGTGGAGTCCAGATCAGGTTCAACAGGATGGTGAGAACCGACGCTGCGAGCAGGTAAACAAGAAGGAGTTGGGTGGGGATATCAAAACAGCGGAAGCAGAGGTGGATAGGGATAACCGAGAGATAGATGAGGTATACAACCTTGTATCAGAGGAGACGCCGGAAGGTATCCAAGCTGCGCAAATTTCGGATCCGCCTCCTGCCCAGCAGACCACTGGTTTCCGGAATTGTGGAGCGGGCCGAGTTGGTGAAGCTTTCGAAGAGGATACGCCCATTGCCGTGGATGCAGCTGGAAATGTGTCGACTGAAGTGCCCCTTAGCCAGGTGGCAGGGCGCATCCTAACTACACATGGACTAGGCTCGCCTTTAGCTGAACGGACCGATGGAGCTGGAGTAGTAGGAAAAGTAGATGAGGTGGATGTATTGGACTACCCCGAGCGCGTTAGTGGGGCAGATGTGATCGAACACCCTGCTGCGGAGACTGAGGTTGCCGGCGGTCAGCCGAAAGAAAGCGAAGTGGATGATCAAGAAGTGAATCTTGGCGATTGGAATAGCCCTGAACAAGTCGTTTCGAGGCAGGCTTCAGACACCAATCTCTCAATTTCCTCTTCTCCCGCGCCTGAAACGTCAACTGCGGACCAGGAGCTCGTTGAGGTGGACTCAGTCTACACCATGCCTTCCCGTGTCCCTACCCAGGCTAATGGCGTATCTCTGACTGTGTCTGATGGTGAAGTCTATGACCTACCATCACCTCAAGAGGGAGGACCCGAATCGCTCCCTTTGCAGCATCGAATACCGCCTGGTTCACCCGCAATATCACCTGCGGTATCACCCCCAACGCCTCAACTGGAGGAAGACTCTCGAAGCAAGCTTGGCGTGGTTTGCTACAATATATTGAATCCGGGAATTTCTGTCATTATGAATTCCATGGATACTTCGCCTACAGTACTCCCTAGACGAACTGGGAACGGTGGTTCGGGTTTGAAAGTGGTCGATCAGGATCACGCCCAAGGTGGCCTAGGTGTTGGGTCTGCCCTGGGACCGTCGGTTCAGAGGGAGGGCGGCTCGCAGGTTGAAGGTGTGGAACCTCAACCAGCACGACCGACGATAGCTACAACTGATGTCACCTGTGAGACGGAACCGGCAGGGCAGGAGTCACTCTGGGCCTTTCCACTAAGATCAGATTCAGATTCAGATGACCCCCAAGATACTCCAGACTTGAGCACTCAGTCTTCACCTTCGGCGTGTGTACCACAGGCATTTGTCGCTGTTCCCCAGCCTCTAGCCGATAAGGTCTCTGAACTACCAACCACTGAGGTTCCTCTCCACCCAGAAGTACCGTTGGAAGATCAAGCTATGACGACCGAAGAGATAACCTTTGAAAGGCAGCCAGACCTACATCTCGGTGCGGTGGCCCTAAGAACTCGAGATCTACCACTAGAAATGACCTCTCATGTCTCTATAGATAAGAGAACACACAAAGTAGATTCGGCCGATGGGTTTAATCCCTATGGAGATGATGGGCTTGAAGCTTTTCCTACGGATATCGTATCTCCATTTAACGGTACCGACCGGCCTTTTGACGTGAACCTCGACAGGCTGTCTCGAGAGATATCGGATGCTGGAGCTGAATTTCGGAAGGGAGGGTCTCCGGCTGGGGTCCATATAGCGATCGATATGGAGCAGCCTGTGCTTGATTTTCCTGATTCTTCCAGACCGGATGTTCTGGTGACCGACCGTCAACTTAACGGTATGGGGTCGGAACCTCTAACTCCTGTTATGTCAGACACAGTGGAGTCTGTTGGTTCGCCTGAACTGGCAACTTCTGGAAATCACCATGTAGTACTGGGAGATCATGGTCAGTCCAATGCCACCAAGCCATTACTTATGACCGACGATGCAGCTGTGGGTGGAGCACCAACTGGAGGTAGTGCGCCGACGATGCTAGACGAAAGGGGCAATCCATCGTTTGAAGAAGCTATCTCTACCACCGGGAGTTTGGACGAAGGATGTGAAGCACCTGTAAAGAATGGACCGAATGGCGATTTGGTAGTGCCTATGTTGGGAGAGAGCCCAGAAGCTCTGCAACATGTATGTAAACTCCTTGATAAGTTTACTTAATCACCTTCTAGAGTTACTACTAACGGCTTTACAGGAAGAGACCTCCGATGTCGTGTGGGTTCGAAGCCCTTACTCCAGCCCTTCAATAATGGGTCGTGGTGCGGAAGACATGGCCCCGTGGACCCCGATAACCCCATCGTCCGGGAGATCAGAATCGCCGCAAGGATTACAACAGTCTGCGCCGCTACCTTCCCTTTCCATTGATAATACTGAAGAGCAGTCTCCGTCTGTGAGACAGTATATGAAAAGACACGATACAGCGAGCTCGGGGGAGGACCCGCTTGGCTCCCTTCCAGCCCTGCAGATACCTAAACGGCGACGGAAGACAGGCTCGAGCCCGGAAAAGTCACCCGCGATGCTAGAAAAAGCGCGAAGGAAAACTGGTGATCCAGCAGGAACCGAAAACGAGAAGGTTTACGGTCGAGGTCCAATTGAATTACCCAAGGCGGTGACCCTTGAGAGTACAGCGGAGAGCGCTGACGATAACCTCGAAAAGAAGATTAGCTCTATTCTAACGACTATTCCGGCTAAGATACGTCTTAGTTCAGAGGTTGAAATCGAGTCATCACCGAATGGCAGAGCAAGCCCCCCGAAAAGCTACGCAACTGTCACTCCGGGCGTACGCCCACTTCGTGCGACTTCCGCAAGTCCTTCATTTACTCTCGCACCGGCATATGCGAAGAATCCTAGGCCGCGCGCAAAAGGGGGCAATCCTGATATCAAGCTTTATCACCTTCACCGCTCTAGCGGAGAGACTCCCATTAAACTTTTTGTGCGGCTGGTTGGTGAGAATGGCGAACGGGTTATGGTAAGGGTTGGGGGTGGGTGGGCTGATCTAGGAGAGTATTTGAAAGAGTACGCAACTCATCACGGCCGGAGGTCTGCATCGGATGGGCGGATCGAAATCCAGGATATCCCAAGGCTGAACTCGAAAAGTTCAATTGCCTCTCTAAGGGCGCATGCAGCTGGCAGATCAACACCAACCGGGAGACCCGACTCGGCCATGAGTAGGCCAGGTTCCTCCCTCGCCTTTGCTCGAACAAGGACATCAGAGGGCTCTCCAGTAGAAAGCCGAACGCCAACTACCCCAAAATTTGCCAGCGCGCGACGCCAAGAACTGACCCCACCGTCCGGCAGCTCTAGCGTCTCCTCTTTGCGTTCGTCCTCCCGGCTCTCTTGGACAGGCGCGGAAGAGGAACCAGCGCTTGGCCTCGCCGGACCGAAGAGTAAGAAGGTCGATATCTCGCCAGATAAACAAGCCTGGGTAGAGGGCATGCTGGGGCAAGTGAGGAAGGCGAGTGCACAGAAAAGGGAGGAGGCGGACTTTGGATCATTGGGGAAGATTGGTACAACGAAGAGAGTCTTTCGCAGAGGGAGTAAGGGATCAGCTGGGGATTTGATATAGCGTGTAGGGAGGGGTTTCCTTTTTTTTTCTCTTTTGGGAGGCTTTGAGCGGATTTCCTCTTTCTGCATCATTTTCTCTCTGGGTTTAATTTTGTTTGTGCATTTGGACCTCTCCCAAATCCGTTTTGTTCGCACTCCTGCCTTGCCTTGGTCTGCCTTAAAGCGTCCTCAAAGCTAAGTCGGTATTTATCTATACCCTGCTTAGATAAGCTTTTTTTTTATATATATTTCCTTGTTGACCGGAAATAAATGGGCGCTATTAGGGAGGGGATTTCGCTTTCTTTTTTTTTCCCTTTGCTTTAATTCCATGCTTTATCGCGAGATCTCTTTGCGAATGGAGTAAACTAGCTGGAGTAGTAGAGTATACCCCACCCCCCCATTCCTTGGCTCTCAAAGCAATAGGAAATGAAAATACAAACTTGTGAACCCCCCCCTAAAGCTGAGCTGGCGTACAATGACAACGATAAGAAGTCGGACGTCGCGGGTGCGTATTCGGGGCATTCGGGTTGTGCGTGCCTGGTTTTTTTTGTAATTGTTTATTTTTATTTATTTTTAGGTTCTTTTATATCGAGTTGTTCGAGGTGTCGACGCGGGGAAGGGAAGGATTGATCATCTCTATATCTGATTGATGTGGGAGTATATGGGTGCTAGAAACTGCAGGATGTCTGGTGTGGGTCGGTGGTTCGAGTCACCTCCACCCAGCAAGGGGCCTTCTCAGGAGTATATCGACCCACCGAACAGCAGGTGAGGGAGTTTAAGGATATGGGGACGAGTTATTCGCATCTTGATTTATGCCATTGTTCATGCGAGCGTGGTGTGTGTGGTTTTGTGGTGTATGTAGTTGCTTGAATATCTACTATATGTATATGTATGTGTATATGTAAATGTAATTGTTATTCTCCGGGTAGTTTTTTTTTTTTTACTCTAACCTCCTTTTCGAAATTCGGGTATTCGTGGACCTCCGATTCCTCATATTCCCGGCTTGCCTAATCGGCTTTTACCTTCCCTAGGCCTGACAGAACCCACGTTGCTACGTTCATGAAGGCGATGATCGCCCAGATGAGCGCGCCGGAGCCCGATGTGACCCAATTATTGGCGAGTGAGATCGCACCTGTGTCGGTTGGAGCATCCTGTCTCTCAAAACCAGGATCACTCTCGAGTGGGCCGGTTGGAAAATCGTCATCGCTGCTTGTATTGGTCCGGACCATCATGTATTTGTCCCGGGAGGTGTACCAAATCAGCGGTGCGGTGATGAAGATTAAGGCAACACTTAGGGCGACGTTTGCTCCGTTCAGGGCCGCTGAAAGTCCTCGTCGTCCTACCGACGCGGCAACGATAATGCTTGGTATGATGCTCACAGTCCTCGTTAATAGCCGCCGTTTGAAGGGGCTAATTCTCCAGTTCATGGCTCCTTCACAAACCATTTGCCCGGCCATGGTTGCGACTATTCCTGCGCTTGTCCCAGAAAATAGCAACCCTAGGGCGAATAGCGTAGCAGCCGCAGATGATATGGATCTGGAGAAGAGGGTATACAATCCGAACAAGTCAGCATCACCAGCTTCCTCAGAGAGGGATGTGGCCGCTACAATCAAGATTGCTGAGTTCACGAAGATGGAAACTATGAATAGGGTGATGCAGAGCTCGGCTATGGAGTAGGACAGGCAGGACCGAATAGAAGATAGCGATGGCCTGTATAACGATATTGATGATGACTCGTCTGACGATGGGGGCTCACGGTAGTAGTCGTTCTTGACATCAAAGTCTCGCAGCCGTGCCTGGACAATTCCTGACCCTAAGTAAAGTGCATGAGGCATAATTGTTCCCCCAAGGAGCGCACAGCTTTGGTACAACCTAACGAGATAAATCAGTTTTGGCCTCCATTAAAAATCGTCTTTAACACGCACCCTTCGGACTGGAAGATCTCTGCTGATGGAAGGAAACCACGGAACACCTCACCAACCGGAGTTTCCTCGATCATGGATAGTTGGATGCAGAAACAAACAACAACGCCTAGTACGAGCGCAGCGATACAAATCTCAAACAGCCGCAGACGCCTCAGGGATCCTTCCGGCTGGTAGAAAAGAAGGATAAAGAGAGTATCTACTATCGACAAAGCGCAACCGGCCATCAAGGGGATCTTGGGGGCTAGTAGATTAAGCGCTATCGCCGTGCCGATGACCTGTCAATATCGAATATCATTAGTCGCGGTATCTTCTATGCGCCATTGGAGCTCTGATTCGCTAGGGTGTGGATCCTTACCTGTCCGATATCGGTGCAGATAATTGCTGCCTCGGCCACGACCCAGAGTGCGACGTTCATCCAGCGCGGGAGGAAGGCGCGGTTCATCTGGGCTAGGTCCATGCCGGTGACTGACCCGAGCTTGGCTGATAGGGCCTGCTCAAGTCAACAGTTAGCAATGGGGAAGTGGGGCTGGGGTTGGGGTTGGGGTGGGATGACCTGAAGGAAGATCGCAATTATGTTGGATAGAAGGACCATGAACAAGAGCTTGAATTTGAAGGAGACACCCGATGACACATCTGTTTGGAAGTTGTCTGGATCGATATACGCAACGCTTATCATTGTCCCCGGCCCTAGGAACATGGCAAACTTCTTCAGGACCGCTCCTGTCCGCTGGAGGCTGCCTATCCCAGTTTGGATATATGATGGCTTCTGCCCCGGTGGTACTTCAGCGGCGCTGACTTCTCTCGCCGCCTTCTCCTCTAAGGGCTTGACGTTTAGAGGTTCCTTGAGGGCGGAGCTTCGGAGGACATCCTGCGTGTGTCGATCGATCTGATCCATGTGCGGCTGGGTCTCAACTTTTCGTCTGGCCGCTGCTGGGTTGGGCGTTCTCAGGTTGTGGGATTCGGCGGGGGTGTTGTAGCCATTATGCTATTTCAACAGCAGGTCGATGGCAGAGATGCCAGGGACAGTCACGCCGGGTTGGGCAGTGGGCTTCCATGGGCTAGATGTGCGTAGGTCAAGCCATCTGCACCTGGCCCCCGAGACAATCTGATCTGATCTGATCACGGTAACTTTGAGGGCTGGCCCTTGATATGCGGGTGTCTAGCCCGCCGATTGGTCTCCCTGCAAGTAGTTCCGAGTTGCTTTGGATTCTTGGTGATTGGGCGAATCACGGGAGGCCGAGGCTGCAAGATGCAAGATGCACGGCGCAGTTTTCGACGAAGGCTTGTGCGCTGGAACATCATGGCGTAATGAGATATGGCCGCTTTGTGGAGACAATCGTGGGAAAGCGATGCCCCATACCTTTGGTCCTTGCGCTCCAACCGATTCCTGCCACTTTGCACATGAGCCATTTTACTCTTTGTTACACATGCGGTTGGACGTCTCATTTGCGGGCGAGTTGCTGATAAGATTTCTTTTTAACCTGTGGTGGAACAGCCCCATCTGGACGCCGGCAGCCGCTAGCTAGGTATTGCCTGCGCGGTCATATAAACTGTCTCCCTCGCGGGGCAAGCCCATCGCTGTTTTGCAAACACCGACTCCACGATCATCTTCTGCCGGAGTGCCAAATATGCGACAAGCAAGACTTAACGACGCGGCGATTGCCCTCAGCAAGGTCCTTTGTGCAAACGGGATTAAACATGGCATCTTTGGTGGGTGCGCTGTTGCAGCGCTAGGAGGTCCTTGCGAGGCCAAAGATGTTGACTGTCTTGTGGCGAGTGACAAGCAGCGGATGCTGGATCTCTTGGGCGAGGAGGGTAGTTTTAATACTGTCCCTTCTGTCGGAGACGATTTTGTAGCCTTCTGTTGGGATTCTGGGTCTGGTGACCCTGTTACCGTGGAGTTGTCCCTAGGTAAGCACTGGTAGCTGCGTCCACCGCTACCCCGTTTCGATGACACTCGAGACCAGTTTCGCCGAGCGCAATGCAGTCGGTGGTGCCTAGAGAGCTCCGGGTTTGTGGCGAACGGGCTGGGGAGGGGTCTACCTATATTTTGGATGAAGTTTGCATTTTCAAGGGCAAGCTTCGGGCTGCTGCCGTACGCTCCAAGGAGAGCGACGTTGCTGACCTGGCCTATCTGGAGTCTGCCTTCCGCGACAAGCTCCGGACGGGTGCCAACCAGTTCGATCAGCGCTATGCCGGGCTGGCGATCAAAAGGTATCCGAACCTTGCGGGGGCCTTCCAACGCGTTGGGATCGATGTGGTGGCTGCGGCGAATAGAGTGGGGGACGTGTCTCTCGACGCTCTGGAGCGCCCGGTGCCCGGCGATATCCAGAGAAGCCTCCTGGGGTAGAGTAGTGCTGGGAACCATGTACTGTACTAGTAGCTCGTACTCTACTCTGTTCCGTAGCAGTGGAACTGTTCCGAAATTAACGATTGAATCCTCCGTAGTGGCGCTCCAAAGGCGGCGAGATTGGTGCAATCCATGCCCCAAGTGAGCTAGACCAGCCTGCAGATACCGGTACCTCGCAGCATCTTCGTGTCTCGGGTCAACACGCACACCCCAGAGCTGAGCTTTTTTTTGTCCTTGGCCTGGGGAACAGGATCCCTTTTTTTGCGTTCTTTGTGATGTCCCGATGACTCTGTAGACAACCACGTCCGCAATCATACCAGGCAGTCAGTCGAGATGGGTTGGGACACTATCTTCTACGACGCTGCAGTGTTCGTGGCCGGCTTGTTTCTCTTGGAATTCGGCGCCGACCGCTTCATCGACAACACCGCGACGGTCGCACGGAGGCTTCGAGTTTCTCCAACCTTGGTCGCTCTGCTCACTGCGGGTGCGGAGTGGGAGGAGGTATGATTACCGCTCATTTCCTATTTGTTCTCCACCCGGTCGGTTTGCTGATTGATCATAGCTTGTTGTGGTTATTGCTGCTATCTCTCAGCGCCGGTCGAATCTTGCCATGGGCAATATCCTCGGATCTTCAATCTCGAACATTCTCGGGGCCTTCTCGCTGGGGCTGATAGTTCACCCCGGCGCCGTGGTGTTCGACCGGAGCTCGAAGATATACTCCGCTGCTCTCCTGGGCTTTACAACGATTTTGGTGGCAGTTTTGGCGTTTGGGGCGCTGGGCAGGGTTGCGGGCACCATACTTGTTGCGCTCTTTGCTGGCTATGTCACCTCGGTTGGCTACGGCATCTACAGAGACATTTTGGCCGCCCCCGAGGACTCGGATTCTGATGATGGTAGCGGAAGCGATAGCGATAGCGATAGTGGTAGTGAAGATGAAGGATATGACGAGGAGAACCCGGATAAAAGTGGGCGCAGGGACAGCGATGATGGTTTGAGCGAGGGAAAAGCTGGTCATGAGATGATACCTTTGACTGCCAGTGGAAAGCCTTCAAAGTCTCCACCGCCTCGCAGAAGACGACCTCCCCGTTCTCTACTCTATCATATCTGCCAGCTTGTAATTGGTTTCCTTGTGCTCTCTCTAGCTAGTTATATTCTTTCTCGTAGTGTGTCTGCCATCGCTGACGCGTTTCAGCTATCTAGCACTCTCTTTGGTATGACTATCCTTTCTATTGCTACCACCTTACCAGAGAAGTTTATTGCTGTCGTTAGTGGTGCTCGAGGGCACAGTGGAATCGTTGTTGCGAATACGGCGGGCAGTAATGTCTTTCTTCTGACCTTGTGCTCTGGCGTTTTGTTGTTGGCTGGAAATTTAGAGTACCTCAAGCACTCCGTGACAGCCTTTGAGTTGGTCGCTACCTGGATATCATCTCTCCTTTTCTTCTCGGCTGTCTTCTTTGGATCGGGTCGCTGGGTGGGTGTGGCGCTTCTTTCATTCTATATCGGGTTCATAATTCTCGAGTTCACAATGAACAGAAGGTAGGGAGGGGTCTGTGTGGTTGGGTGTTTGCTGGTCGTGTGTGCGGTTGTCTTAATGCTTAATCTTTGCTGAGATGTATGTATGATACGAATTAGACTAAACAACGAGCTAACGCTAGGTTTCAATTGTTCGGCAGCTTTGTTCGAGCACTTGAGGATGTGTTGCGCCTGGAGAATCTTGCTGTAAAGGGTCAACAGGGCTATTGTTATGAGGTACCCAGGCTGGTCGACCCCGTGGTACCTGATAAAATGTTGCAGATAATCTCTCACTGTCAGAGCTGTTTGTAGGGTCTATTAGGGATAGTGTGACGGGGTCATGGATATTGCTGGTTACCTCACTATATTGAATGGCAACAGTAAACAGACGTCCTAGCCATTGGGCTCAAGGCTCGAGGTTCGAGGCATGAGCAACCTCGAGGGCCCAAGTATGCTATGCGCTTGTAGTACAGTCGAGTCGTGTTACAAGAATCTCGCGTTATAAGAATATGAATACGCGGCTCCACCCCGATTCTGGGCTCTTACTATAAGAATGGAATCTATTGCCCCGACCATATTCTTGTAGCGCGACTCGACTGTATATGTTGGGTTTCACATGTAAGGTATAATGGCGGACTGAAACCTTCCTGTAACAGCAAGTAGGAGCCAGCAAATTTGTATGCCTTTTTGCGCCCGTGTCACTTGGTATTCTACGAGCAATCAAGACCTCTATGCTCTAGTTTAACAATTTCAAGTTGAGCACGTGATCGACTACAAAATATCCTACTGCCTCGCCCCTCGGCCTTCACACGAACAACTATATACAAATTTTAACACCCCACTTCGGCCTTGTCTGATAATGGCTGCCTCTAATACTCCCTTGCCCGCCGCGATTCTACATATCCTGTCTTCTCTCGCTCCTGGTCCCTCTTACTATGAGACGGACCTCCCGCACACCACATGTGGTAGCTACTCCATTTCAACTGCTCGCCTGGCAACTGCACTTCTCTCTCATTCTCCTAACCCATATTGCCTTGCCGGCCCCCTGTGGATAGACCTGGTGGACCCAATGAACAGTACTGATTGTTGGCGCAGCTAAAGTTGGGTTGGTCGGGCGATCGAGTGGAGGTAATAGTGGTCACGGTAGTCACTATGTAAACAATAGGGCTTATACTGATTGGCGCGAGCGACTTCTTGATTGACTTGCTAACATGATTCTAGCTACCCTCCGTGCTACTTATATGCTAGCTGGAGATCCATTGCATTGGCCCGAAGCCAATGCTCACAATGCTTCTGTCCTTGCGCCTTAGGGCCGAAGAGCAGACTTGCCTTCCAATATGCCCTAGGGCACTTCCGCCCTTGAGCCCCATCCAATTTCCAAGCCGTGCGCCATGGCAATGCCATAGCGCACTCACGGCGGCTAGGCATACTCCAACACTTTTTGCTTACCCTCGGGTCCTTATAGAGGTGTAGGAGTGCCGAGACGAAAGCACCCTCACTATCCGGGGTGAGGGCTGCAGCCACACCAATGCTCTCATCATGGGCCCGTAACTGGTGCTTGAGTTCCCAAAGCTCGTCACCAAGTGAAAAATTGCGCTTATGCATCGACCGGCAAGCATTGTGGTGGCTTTTCTTATCTATGAGGCTCTGATTGGCTTCCAAGTCGAGTTGCGCTTTGTCGAGCTCGAGTTCCTCTTGTTCGAGTTCCACATCTTCAATCCGTAGCTTTATATGCCTCGTAGACCCTTTTTCGACCGAGCTGTCAGAGAGCTTCCGTTTCAAGTCCTGTCTGCTCGTTCTAATCTTGAGGCGGTGTTCTTCAACTGCAGCGATGGAGGAAAACCTCTTTGGTATCTGGATGATTGGAGCTGACATATCTGCCTGATGAACTATGTGGATATAGGGACGGCGGATGGGTGGTGAGGCTGAGGATGTTGCAGTGTGGTCGAGTTGGTGACGTTGACGATATAACAGTAATATCCAGATGTAGAAGGACGTGTTGGTTGGTGAAGTCATCAGTCATGCTGGTTTGTACGCATTGTGGCGAAAAGGACTAGCACTAACATCACCATGATGGTCAATTTTGCATGAGCAAGTGTGAGGCCGAGCCTCAATGTCATTGATCGGTAGGTACAGTTTCAGAGTAGAAATTGTGGAACGGAAAGGAAAGAGAGAAAGGAGGCAAAGTATCGGGCACTTGGGGGGTTTATATACATATGGTAGCTACACGTAGTAGTGTCAAAATAAACATGGTGGTGTTAAGTAAAGTTTAGGTGTTTATATGATAGGTGTTATGTCGGGGTCCTGACATCATCGCACCGGGCCCGGATCTGCTAATCTAAAGGGGGGAATGGAATTCCACGGCCGGTGATGGTGCCCAGGTTACGGAGAATACCTTCCCTCTGTTCGGATTTGCGTTGGATGTTGGATGCGAGCAGAGCACCGACTGCGCAACATCTCCCCCTTCTACCGCTAACTAGAGCAGCGATCTTCCAGTTTCGCCTCTACCATCGGCATCTGCACCGCTCCTAATAAGATACGGAAAAACAAGCGGCAGCGAGGTAGGTAAGCTACCCATGCCAAGAACTCCAGCTAATCGCCCGACTCAGATTCTGCCTCCACAGTACTGGAAAATAGCACCATGCACAGGCTCTCTTTCGCGATGGGCGATTCTCTGTCCATCTCCCATTTGAAATATTTGTCGAGGTCGTACAAATATTCTCATATGGCCTTGGAAAGTACAGGTATCCACCCAATAACCGCAAGCTTGGCTAATCTACCAAGTTTTCGAACTCTTCCTTGGCTGCGATTGTGATGACCCGAATGATCCACAAACCAATATCAACCAACTCACAAACTTGAGAATGCTCATCCATGATAAACATGCCTTCTCTGCAATAACTTTTCTTTCATTTTCTCTTTTTAGTTGAATGTTTTAGTAACATGGATTCACGGCTCGAGCTGTAGTCGCGAGATTTTCTTCCCCCGCCCTCGCCTGCGCGGCAAGTTCCTAACATGCCCAGGTCAGGTGCAGGGAAGAGGTTATAGGAAAGTTCCGGACAGTGTATGGTAGTTGTAGTATAGCCGTGTGGTTAGATAGATAATAATATATTCAGGCTACCCCGCCTTTAAAGGGTCTGAGTTCGAATCCCGTCGTGAAAAAAAAAAAAAAAACCCCCACATTAAATACCTATAAATCTGCACATTGTTAATATATTCTACATCCTTTCTTCTATCTTTCTTTATCCTCACTTTTTATTTTTTTTTAATAATTCAGATCACAATACTATCTGCTCCCATATGCACGTAATCAAAGTGGCCCCTTCACTGAGTTTCTGCTAGACGTAGATATAGCGGAGGCACTCCTCTTCTAGCTCTTAATGGACTCTAGCACACGTCGTGCAATTTCTTCTTCACTATGTGCCAGGCGCTCCGGAACATCAAATACATACTGAACAAGCTCTTTGATTTCCCCTTACTAAGATATTTGACTGTTTTTGCAAGTATCAAAAGCATTGATCCACATAGTTAGTTTGTAGAGAATCAAGCATCCTGTCTAGTGTAGTTCTTATCCATTATTCTATGTGCCCAAGTGCCTACACCAGGCTTCAACGCTCATTCCATTTCGTTGCCTCTCCTGGCAACACAGCCTTCCGTGATGAGAGATCCAAGCCGTTCCTGTATCACCGAGCCTGTATCAGCTTGTAGCTAGCTAACTTGTCAACCACATTGCGAGAGCATGGCATGAAAAGTGTACCGTTTTTTTGGCACAGCCCTTGCTAGGATAGCTAGCACTCCTTGTGGCCCTTCCATCCACAATACCTGTACTATTGCGGAACGATAGACAGAGTAGATAGATGTAATTGATTGATATTCTAGCTGCGAGTATTGTGTGTATGTACTGATATAAACATAATCACATGCTAGGTTTTATATTCGAATATAAGATAATGCTCAGGCATGTTATGGTTTAGTTATGCGCTAGCATGTTAGCAACACTATAACTACCAAGTTACCCGTCTTGTTTAATCTTCTTTAGTAGTAGAAAGTAGTTGAGCCTGTTCATAGCCTTCGGCATGGGATCCACGTCTATCGAGGCGACATGTTAAGGTTTTGCGATTTACTTTGAAGAACTTTGCTGCAGCATAGGCTGTTTTGAATTTTCCAGGTTGAATTGCATTTATCACCTCATTTATGCGAGCATTTGTCCCAGCCATTTTAGTACTTAGTTTGCGAGTCATAGTGATGGTAATATAGGGCAGGATGGTTAGGTAATGGAGACGTTGGTGCGAGCAAAATGCAAGCATGCGAGCATGCGAGAGCACGCGGCCGCGGGCTCTCTCTGGGAAGTTTCGCGAGCTGCGCTCTCTAACACCCTCCCCATCCTCATGAAGGCGACATATGAAAAGACTTCTTTCGTTTTTCCGATTTCACCGATAACTCTATGGGGTCGTATACATTTCACTGGTTTTTTTTTAGTAGGAGGAAGTGTTTATCCAGCTTCTGCCTATATGTTTGACTTCGTTGACGTTGCCGAAACCGCTGCGGGACTGCAATATACGCTGAGCCATATTTATAGTACTGCTGCTTCCTTGTACATCGCCAAGGTTCAGCGCAGGCCTCTATAGCTGCCGTTATGTAAGCGTCTAACTAACAGGTAGGAGCCATATCAAGTAACGTATCTTAGAAGCAAGCGAGCTGTCCGGTTGAGCAATATTAAAAAATGAAAAACGTAGCATGCAAACAAACAACGCTATTGTGTTTGCAGCATGCAGTTACCCCACCTAATATCTCCAGCGAATTTTTTCTATTACTTTTCGGAGTTGCGAGTTAGTTTGTAGCCGACTCCAGCCCGCCGGAGTTGGGTGAGGCGAGGTCAATGGCCACTCCGACTCTAATTCTGAGTGGCTCCGAAGCCTGTAAATTAACTTGCGAGCACAAAAAGCGATTAAAAAAATCGATTGACCTGCTAAATATGGTAAGTGAATGCTGCAAACGCGATAGAGTTGTCCATTTGCATGCGACGTGGCGTTCTTAGCGCGTTGCCGCATTTTAAGTGGGTTCAGGTTGACGATGCAACTTCAAAAGGCAACAATTATTAATAATAACCAGACAAGGCAAAACCATGCTTGCATTATCATATGGGTGACTAACGTAATTTACTCCCATGTAGGTGCGTACCCCCATGTGGGTAGCAAAAATCGCGAGCAGTCATAGATCAATTAAACAATACAACAACCACACATTATATTGCAATAATCTACATGTTAAACGGTGCTTTGACGCTCTGGGCATGTACGAGCATTGTGTTGAAGTGATGAACACAAGCTGCATTTAGGTGGTGCTCGCTGCTGCACTTTCGCTGCTATATCTACTGTACTATTATCCTGATTATTACCGCCTTTTTCTACCAAACCAAGGCCTTCAGCGCCTGTTAAAACACCCCCTCTTACAATATATGATCGCTTCACTGCTTGATGATTTTTTTGGCGTTGGTTCTTGGCATATAAGCGTTCATTTTGGCTTGCAAGCAATACTGCATTGTGCATCGCCATTTGACAGCCTTTTACCAACTGATCGAGTGCTTGCTCAGTTGGTGACGAAGGAGTTCGTGATCGCCGTTTTAAATACTGTTTGATCAGCTTTGTTTGATGCTGCAATTGTATAATATTGTGAGGTGTTTCAGCTGTCCATGATGTTGCGGTTTGTGGGCGTAACGGCGATGGTGTTAATTATATATGTAGTAATGACAATACACGATTCGGATTGTATAGAACTGGGCTTGCAGCTGCAAAGCTGCTTTGTATGTTTTTCAAATGTAGTGTATTAGGGCGGATTTGCTGATATATCTGTAGGAAATCGAGCTTGTTGATGCGACTGATGCCAATGCTCATCAGCTGCTCAACTTGCTGTCCATAAAACCGCTTTAATACCGAAAAGCAACCAATATCAAGTGGTTATAGGATATATGACAAATGTGCTGGCATACAAAGAACAACGATAGCGTTTTCGCAACAATAATGATCGAATTCTGATGTAATGTAACTGCCATGACCGTCAAAAATCAATAGTCTGTATCGACCCACAGTGCAATGCATCGTATGTGTATTAAATACACTCTTTAGCCATATAAATCCTATCTCATTATTTGTCCAACCAGTATTGCTCATAGCAATAGACCAATTATCAGGAATGCTGTTGTACCAGCTTGCTTGATGCAACTTCGCGTCGAAAATTATAAGCGGTGGTATCGCAACTCCACGAGAATTGATTGCCTCGATAACAGAAACCCACTCTCGATTGCCTGGCTGTATAGTTCGTGGCCTACCAGCTCTATCAGAGCTAGTAATCACTTTGGTAGTCGATATAACGCCCATTTGAAAGCCCGTTTCGTCAAAATTGTAGATATCATCGTTATAGATACCATACTCGGCAATTGTGCTTTGTACGTGCTCAAACCACGTCTGGATCAGTTTTGGATCTTCAATTTTTGCATGCTGATAATCGTGCCTTCGATTGTACTTTGACTTTAATTCGTGATGACGTGCAATGAACTTTCGTACCCAATGAATACCAGCCTGTTGAGGCATATCGGATCCGCCACGTTTTGTAAGAAGAACCTGTGCCATGTCGCATACACCAGCAATTTTTGGTGGCATACCGCGACGATCAAGAGAGAGAATCTACTGTACTAGGCTCTCTTCTTCTGTAGGCATAAGAAGGCGATTTTTGGCAACGGAACCTCGTTTTTGTGATACTCCATGTAAACGGCGGCGTAGAGTATTTATCGCTACATCGTAGGTTTTTGCGGCCTTTACATGGCTTTGAACTTCGCCTTTTTGGTAGGCCTGAATAGCTAATTCAAGCCTACCTTCGTGATGCAATGCTACTTGATGATGTGGTGTTGCCATTGACGTGTACAATAGGAAGAACAATGGCACGCGTCGGCTACCCACATGGGGGTAAATTACGTTACCGTATTGAATATTAATAATCAGTTGTTAAAGAATAGTCGATGATACATATACGAATACAGGATCATCATGCATCGTCCTCTTCATCGTCCTCTTCATCGTCTTTATCCAAACCCAGATCTTGCCTCTTATGCGCTTTCACCAGCTCTTCATGGCTTTCCACGACGCGACTCGCTATCTCGTCTTCTTCGTCTTTTGCGAGACGCTTCTTGTCACGAAAAGTGTGGCTCTCAACCAACCTCTCGATTTCGGCCTCATCGACGGCACCAATAGCTTCCGCCAAAGTAATTAACATCGAACGACGAAGATATGGGCCCGGTGTAGGCCAAGGCTGGTTGGTTTTGAGCGCAGCCCAAACTCCCTCCCAGCCGAGTTGCTTGTACTGTTGGCATCGCAAAAGGGTCACAACGAAATGGTAGTAGAGGAATCGCGCAGCTGGTCTTTGTAGAGTTTGAAAGACAAGTTTCTTCCCATCCAAGTCACCTAATGTCTTCGCCGATCATGTGAATATTCCCTGGTTCCTGCAGGTATCATTTACTATGGTAACTCTCCATCTTCGAATCAGAGTTTCTGCCAAGTCGACTGGCAAAATCACGAGATTTCTATTGTCAAATGCTCTTTCAATATCGGTGTGAAGAATAAGGCAATTGTCGACGCTGAAAAGCCGAGCACCTTTCTCTGCGCCGAAAATATATGCCGCCAGCTCGGTTCCGAGGCTGGCTGGTACAATATGCACTGCTTTTACTGAATTTTCAGGGAAAAATTCACCAGTAACTTGGCATCGCAGCCAGTTCTTCGCCGGCGAATCGTCTGTTGCCGGGCGGGCAGCGCTGTATGCTTCGATAGTATTGCATCTCATTTCGCTCTGCATGGCAGAGGATCGCTTCCGGCTGCGAGTGGGGTCCTTGTACAGGTGGAACAGGGTAGAAACAAACGCGCCTGAGCTGTCTGGAGTGAGAAGGGCCACCTTTCCATCCTTCTCGTTGATTGCACGCAGCCCGTGCTTGAGCTGCCAGAGATCGTCACCTAGCGACACAATCCGCCCATTGACTGTTCGTCGTGCAGCCCGATATTTCCTATCGTCCATCATCTTGTGCTCGGCCTTCCAGCCGATATCATCTCTCTCGAGAACCAACTCCTCGCGCTCCAGCTCGATATCCTCAATCTGCAATTGCAGATATCGTTTTGACCCCCACTCCAGAGCATTGTCGGATAACTTCCGCTTCAGGTCCTGTCGGCTCGCTTGAAGCTCTAACCGACGCTCGTTTCGGTGGGGGAGTGAGGCGAATCGATCGACCGGGGTTAGGCGATCGGGAAGAGAGGATGATCAATCAGGGATCTGGAGGGATTCCATGCCTGTATCCTCAATTATTAGATAGGCAATGATAATAACAAAGCTTGACTGTCTCTGATTGCTTACTGCCTGTACTTGAGAATTGGGCGAGCGTTGAGGATGGGGATGGAGATGGGGATAGAGATGGGGATGGAGATGGGGGAAAGCAGAGCGCCACCTCGGCGAGTTGTTTGCAAGCTACATTGCAGATACCCGACTTGGGGAGCTCGACCCAACCGGCAGGCTCGGCCCGAAGCTCTTTTTCACAACGGACCGGTATCCCAGCAACAACACGGTACCCCAGCAACAACACGGTGATGGATCTCCAAAGGGAAAAATGAACTGTGTAAGCAACCTAGCATTTTTCCTCATATTTTGTATTGCTTGGCAATAAG
Organism: Geoglossum cookeanum; assembly: GCA_021527025.2. Lineage (NCBI taxonomy): Eukaryota > Fungi > Ascomycota > Geoglossomycetes > Geoglossales > Geoglossaceae > Geoglossum > Geoglossum cookeanum. The sequence continues at coordinate 1,881 of JAJDFF020000277.1, read as the reverse complement.
CCCATCACTTGAGGGGGTATTTGTTGACCGACGCAAAAAAGGCGGTCGCCCTCGCACCAAGGCCCTTTCCAAAATGTTTATATCGGATTGGCTCGGAAAAAAATAAATGACGTTATCAAACTTGCCTATTGTTGAGCGCACCACAACAAAAAAATTGAGATTTTAATATCCGCAATTATTGAACGTCCAGGAAAATAGAATCGATTGTCTAGCTACTGGGACGGGCAGAGTGCCTCGTATATATATTACAAGTAAGTACGAACCAAAAAATAGTGTAAAGAGAATTTTCGCCGCTAGCAAGTCCGAGTGAGTAAATAGGAGTCATACAATTTATGCGACTCCCATTTGGTAACATGGGAAAGTCTCAGGGAAATCAATTACGAAATATAGCATCCGTGCTTGCAAAATGATGAAATTTAATCGCTTGCAACAATAAAAAATTTTTTGTTTCCTGGTCACGTCGGGATTCGAACCATGGTCCTTATAGCAGTTTATGGTCTATCTAACTGCTAATCTATAACTACATAGGATTAGATAAACATGTGGAATTAGTCAGTACAGAGGACGGCGAAAAAAGTCGTAGGGTTTGCCCTTTTAAGCGGATGCCTGCGAATAAAATAGCAACCATGACTAATTGCCCTATTTTAGTTGAAGCCCCACTAAAATGGGCTACTAATTCTTTGTATATTACACTAAGACAACCACTAAATCCTGTTGAATCCTACTTAAGTATCCCCATGGCTTTTTTTGCTTAGCAAGTGTCCCAACCGAATTACAGAGAAAAGCCCCGACCGGCATGGACATTTCTACGAAAACCTAATGCCGGACCAGAGCCTGGATGTGACAGACCGGAGAGAATGGGCGACATCATCAGGTGCTGAGGCTTTCGCCGGTTGCTTAGATATTTGTCGGGTACAGCTGCAGCTCTGAGTCGTGCCTCGCTATTCTTACGGTCGGGCAGATCTACATCCTACTAGATATCGCAATGGTGCCGGGTACAGTGGTAATGTAACCCGACTAAATAACTAGGTAGCTACTTAGTTTGCAATAACCTAGTGTTTTAACTAAGCCAAGGTATATCGTTTAGGCTTGTTAGGCCTACGCTTTGGGCGAGTGGTTGGGGGGCCTGACATTGTGCCATGGCGTCGGCACATGGCTCGGAAATTGGATAGGGCTCAAGGGCAGAATTGCCCTAAAGCATATCGGACGGGAAGTCTGCCCTTTCGCCTTAGGGCGCGAGGGCAGAGGCGAGGGCAGAGGCATTGTGGGCATTGGCCTCAAGCCAATGCAATGGACCTCCGGTTAGCATATAGGCAGCGCGGAGGGTAGCTAGAATCTAGATGTTAGCAAGTCAATCAAGTAGTATCCTCGCGGCTCCCAACTTGACCCCTCGACATTGTTTATTGTGACTACGTTCTAACTATTGTCTATATTGCCCCGCGCGATCGTCTAACTAAGTCTATATAGCTGCGCTAACAAATAGCTCCCGTCCTCTTGCCTCCTTTTCCCAGATCTCTTCCCAGTCTCTGGCGATTGCTCTTCGCAGCATATTGTGAGTTGATTGATTGATTGATTGATTGATTTATTCATTTACCGACCCAGCTGTTGAACACCTCGAACATAACACCTAGGGTGTTATGAAGGTGTCAGGCGACCACTGGCAATAGAATATAAAGTAAACACTGTAAGCACTTAGATCCACCCGAAGACGGGTATATAATGGCGCTTGTCCACCTAGATTAAATAGACAAGAACTTGACCCAGTTACTCCAGTACAACAACTACTACCGAGGCAATGACGTCCAGGGTGACGAGGTTAGACTACACATGGAATTTTTGTTGGAGTTCACATGAAAATTGGGATGAGACTGTTCCTGTGGC
>JAJDFF020000276.1:35655-44247 GCA_021527025.2 Geoglossum cookeanum | reverse complement strand
GAAAATTCTTTTGCTTGCATGCGATTGAGAGTAATTGTAGCTTGATCCATTATGTACAAGTTTGAGAAAGAAAGTACTTGGGGGATTGATACGAAAAAATTTGACACGAAAAAAATTGGATGCGTGGCTCGCTCAGCCGTGTGGCTCGCTGAGCCGTGGCCCCTTCTAGTTTTTTTTTTATATAATGATATACATACATAGGTTCAAAAAATGGGAAATTTTTTTTTTTTTTTTTTTTTTTACGAAGGTTTTGTTTTTGTTTAAATTTTTATTTTTTTTATTCATCTGTTTATTTTACAAACTAGTTAATTGGGGGAGAGAGTTACGTAAAAAAGTAGTAAGCGGAAGAGAATAGGGGCGCGAAGGGAGGGAGTGGGGGGGGGAAAGTTTGTTGTTATTATTATTAATTTTTCTTTATATTTTTTTTTTATAAAAAAAAAAAAAAGAAAAAAGGGTTTTCTTTGTGATTAAGGGGTGGGAGATGAGGGGGGGGTGAGAGAGAAAAGGGAGGACAGCTTGGCTGATATGCGTTCAAAATATGAGATGCGTGAATTCCGTGACTTTGAAAACCCATTTCTTCCATTTTATTTTGACGACAATTGGGGGGAGAGAAGAGAGTATTGGGGTAGGGGAAAATATCAACATGAGACTCCTCCCCCGGGGCACAGGGGCGTAGTAAGGGCGCTGGTTGAAACGACGAATGCAAAGGGGAATCCGCCGAGCACGCGTGATACAAAGAGAATACCGGCACAATTTCTAGTGAAAGGTGGTTACCCCCTCCCCCCCTTCCTTCTTGCAAAAGTGGACAACACCGAATTAATGAGCTCTCGTCCGGGTGGAAGCAGACGGCCCCATGAGCATCAGTGCCTTGTAGTACCGCAAGCTCATCTCTGTAGTGTTCTTAAGGCAAAGGTCCTCCGTTAGTGGTAGCTGGAGAATGCGGGCGGCTTCGTGACTCTGGCATTGAAAGAGTTAGTTCGCTGATCCTTGATCGAGCGTTATGAAAGCAAAAAAGCAAACAAGACTCACAGCAGCATCTTTTCTCTTCAACACATACTGCCCGACAACCGCACTCATCTCCTGTACCGCAACCCTGGCAAGATTAAATCCCTCCGACCGCTCCTCCCTCAACATCTGTGGCAGTGCGCCCATCAGTCTCCTAATTATTGCATCGGTTGAGTTATCCATCGGCAAGCCTTTGCGTGGCCCTTGTTCAGCTCCGACCGATCCAGCTGTATCAGGCTTAGGCCCCAGTCCAAATTGGAATTCGTCATCCTCCCTTATTTTGAGCAAGTTGATGTAATCGAGATAAACTTGTCCACCAAACATCCAATCAGACACGTGATCTGGTTCTGTAAACCCACCCAGCAAGCGTCGTAGTAGACTAGTATTCCCTTCCACAACAACTGTGGGGGCGACGAACCTACAGAGGGTAGCATGTGCCTCTTCCCAGTTCTTTGCCTTAAGGAGAAAGTCTAGCTCAGCGACATGATTATGTTCCACGCTCCGAGCATAGAGTGCCTTCGCTTCCAAGATCCAAACCTCTGGAACTCGGAATTTTTCGAGGAGTAGACGGTAATTTTCGTCCTCTGGATTCCCGAGATCAGCAGCGTGTCTCGAAATCAATGCCCTACCAGCGCTTGAAACGCGTTCGGGGTCGGAAAGATGTAGGAGTACAATAAGGGCATATGACCATTCGCCAAGAGCCTCAAGCTGCCATGCGTAATCCCAGGTAAGTTGATCTGCTTTCTCGGGTGAGAGCGACCCAATGCCACGCGAAGCAAATAGAGTCTGCAGCTGCCAGCTGAATCTGAAGTCGAGAGGTGAGAGTTCTTGGTTATGAGGTAGCAAGATATCGTCGAGTGAGATGCGTTCCTTATCGCCCGGTTTCGCAGTCTTGGAGTCCGCGTAGAACTTCAGAAGCGTCCATAGGAGGTCTAGACGTTCGTCCCTGTGCTTATCTTTCCACAGTGCCGACACCCCCTGTTCGATGAACCATGGCAAGGGTCTGGCGATCTCCTCTTTGTGCATTTCTAGATCTCTGCTATATAGCTTGACGGCATCCTCTAGCGGTTGCTCCTCGAGAATTGCATACCACAGGTAGAGGCCAAAGGTTTGCCGCCAGTCCATCCCAAAGCGCTTAGGAATAACGAAGCTCTTTGCTCTATCCTCCATTGCGCCTTTCACTCCCTCACTCAAGCACGCATTTCCAGCAAGCAACTCATACAATGCTCTGATCGGATCTGTCATCTCTGAAAGTGCTTTTAATCGCCTCCATGCGGTTAGTTGTTCCTCGATATCCTTTCTCATGGCACTATCTCCACCAATCATGGAGACAAGGGTCGCAAGCCGGAAATTCCCCGCATCGACAAGCATACCGCATGCATCAGGAACATTGTTCATTGAAAGATACGCAATCGCAGCTTCTTCCCTCGATTCCATGGCCTGAACTTGTCGAATGGCCGCACCGGAAACTAGCTTCCTCCAAAGCTCGGAGAGCTTGTCTTTGCGCAATCGGTCCGTGATATAAGCCCGCACTTCAGTATTTTCTTCCCCAACAAGCCCTGTCAATTGGTCTGCAGGCTGGTCCAGGTCATCCCAGAGTATGGCGGCAAGCTTCCAAATATTCTTTTCGATAGGCCCTCGAGGCGCGGTAAGTGGGGCGAGTTCGAATAAAGTTTGAAAAGTGAAATCTCCGCGGGTGCGAGCCATTGGGATGCCGTTTGGAGTAACGTATACCTCAGTCAATTTATCAAGCTGGTGGTTGAGAGTTTTTGGCAAATTCTACGAGCTTTTCATCAGCAAAATCTATCCCAACAAACTAGTAAGAAAACCGGGTGAAGGTCATACGGTGCCCGAAAATATAAACTTGGCGAACGCGAGGTCTTTCCCCTCATATGCAAAAGATCCCTTTCGGTGGACGAGGATTCCGTTTTCTTGATGCGAAATCCTCTGTACCAAAGTCGTGGAGTTGCTAGTTAAAGCACAGATCAGTGTGCCGTCCGGACCCCAACTCGGTTTAAAATATTCATGGGATTCTCTATCCATTGGGTGCATGGATGAACTGTCCAAGTCGTAGGTTTTGGATTTCTTTGCGTATGGCCACTAGAGGAAACAGAAAGTTCAGCAAAGTTGTTCAATATTCACTGTTACGTACATGAGAAGGCGCAACGTTCGGCCTTGTCAACCGGCAAAATCATCCAACGAGATATACGACTGGAGCGACAATATTTAATTCGACAAGAAATATTAGAAAGGGAACCTCAAACCTCAAAGCCTTTTCCCTTTCCGCCCGTAATTCCAGACTTGAGACTCTTCCCACCCTGATCCTTTCCAAACAAGGAGTTCATCAAATCAATGCTGGTCGCAATTCCATGGCCGGATGCCGCGGCCGCCTTTGATTTAGGGGTTGCGTCCCCATCTCGCTCCGTCTCCTTTAGCACATTTCCCTGACTCTCCCTCAAGGCTTGTCGATCTTGTTTTTTGGGGCTCACGGTTTGTTGCAGCTGTTCGGTCCAGCCGTCTTGACGGGAAAATATGTAAGGGGAAAATGCCAAACCTTGGTTTCGCGCTAGTGGAGAACCAAAATTCTGACCACTGTGGATGCCAGACTTGAGAATCGATTTTGGTCCCGGGAGCGCGCTTGTTCCCCCCTTATTCCCCACTAAAGGCGAGCCTTCTTCCTCCTGAAGCTCCGTGGTATCGCCGTGATTCGGAAAAGGTCCCTCCATATCCTGATCCTCAATCATGACCGACTCATCTTCTGCGTTGGTTGCGTCGACATCGTGGACCTCACTGGGTTCATCCATTATGTCATCAGAAGTCGATTCCACGGAGCGCTCATCTAAAAAAGACTGATCTTCGTCGTCATACTCTTGCTCATCATCCATTCCCTCGTCTTCGTAAACTGCCTCATCATGAAAACCACCCGGCAGATTTTTCTTATCCCTCTTCTTGAAATCGAAGGTGTCGTCCGGGTCGGAAGATGAATAAGCTTCTGAGGATTCTGTACCGAGCATCGAGACGTCGTGAATGTTTGGAGTTCCGGACTTGGGTGTCGGGGTGTCTGGCAGTGCGCTGAGGCTGCTACTACCGTAGGCTTCGGTAGTGTCATCGTCTTCATCATACTCTATGGTGTAGGTGGTATAGTGTTCGACAGAGAATATCCAAATGCCAGTGTCCTTATCGTAGCTCCTGAATTTAGTATCTTTGACTCTCATCAACCGTTCGATATGCTTGTTGTATCTTGGGCCACTAGTTTCGTAAATCGGAGTGATGCGATCCTTAGCGCGAGGCCAGGAATTGTAGAGTGTGATGGTGGAAGGGAGGTTAAGACCGTACCCAGGTGCAGGCTTAGTCGTGTTATCTGGGTAGACAGTACAGGAGCGGATGCCAAAGACGACGATGCCTCCGAATATCTTGTCTAGATCTACTGACGTCAGATCGGCAGGAACATCGAAAACAACGAACCCGCATCCCTCGCGACCGACGGTGAACTTCTGAGATTTCTTGAGTCGTTCTCGGGGCATCGACCTCAGCTCCTCGATTGTTGGTTTCGTCCAATAAGCACCAGGTACTGGGTCAACGCGTGATGCAAGACCATTCGTGATCTTTGGGTCACTGCTGCTTGGTGTCGGACTTCCATCTTCATGGACTATGGCAAGTTCATTCCCCTTCACCTGCTCCATCTCTGGATGAGATGAGGAGCCATTCGTAGCCGTACCGTTCTTGTCCTTATTACGGCTGGGTGACCTCATGAATCCCATCTCCTCTGCGCTAGGGGTCGCCCTACTATTTTCCACCTGCTTCAGAGGATGGCTTCCATTTACCATCGCCTGCCCAAAGATGTTGCCGTTTGGGTTTCCTCCGGCAGTGCCAGCTTCAAAGCTGACTCTCTTCTTGAGAATGCTTCGCTGTTTATCCGACTGGTCGTTCCTCTCCGGAGCGGGCAGTGCATTGACACTTTCCGGTGCCGCAAACAAGTCGCCACGGATGCTGCGGTTGATAACTAGCTTCTTGAGACTACCAGTGCCCGAGCGACTCCCACTAGCAGAGAAAGCGCCCGGCGCAAGGACACTGTCATCGCTATCGAAGGTCCGCCTCAGGTTGCTCGTGGATAAGCTCTTCCCCAAACCACGCCCGATACTCCCTCCAAGTAAGCTGCCACTCAAACCTGCAGGTGTACTAGTAGAGCTAGATATGCTGCCTGGTGTACCATATCTGCTGTAGGAGAATCCGTAACCTTGCTTCTGTGGTGTGACCAGACGAGAGGAAGCAGATGGGTTGATTTTATATTGTGGAAGAATCGCATTTTTCTTTAGCTTCTGGCTGCTAGAGAGCGGGGTAGCAAGCGGGCCAACGCTCTGCGCGTTTGGCGTACCAAATCCCCTAAAGAGGTCATTGGGGCCATAGGCGCTTGCGTCATTGATGGACGCCGTCAATGTCTGAGGTTGTGGAGTTTGCTGTTGGTTTTGCAGAGATGCACCGAAGAGACTTGATCCTTGCTGCTGATTTTGGTTGGCTTGACCAAAGAGCGAGCCGCCGGTGTTCGTTGTATTTGTGGACCCCCCAAGCCCGCCAAAGAGCGAACCCCCAGTGGGTTGTTGTGTGTTTGTTCCCCCAAGTCCGCCGAAAAGCCCAGGTTTCGTTTGGTTCTGTTGAGCGCCTCCGAACATGCCGCCTCCTAGGGTCGACTGAGTCTGATTGTTACCAAATATAGTGGCACCTGTGGGCTGTTGGGCGTTTTGAGCCCCGAAAAGTCCTGGCTTCGTCTGATTCTGTTGATTGGCTCCGAAGAGGCTAGTTGTTTGCGTGTTGGCAGTATTACCGAATAGCCCAGTGCCCGTCTGCGGTTGGGAGGTAGCGTTTCCGAACAGGCCCGTCCCGGTATTTATACCCGTTGTCGTTCCGAAGAGTTGCTTGTTTGCCGTAGCAGTGTTGCCGAAGCCGCCAAAGCCTCCGGTGGTTTGGCCTTGTGCGCTCTGATTCTGGGTACCAAACCCGCCGAATGGATTTGGATTCGCAGGTTGTTGCTGGGTTCCACCAAAAGGTGTGGTATTCTGGGCAGTCCCGCTAAATAGGCTACTAGTGTTTGTCTGGGTGTTGCCAAACCCTCCCGTATTACCTGCCGTGCCAAAACCCGTTCCGGTGCCAGCAGCAGTGGTGTTGAACGCGAAGGACTTTGGCTGATTCTGATTCTGATTGGCAGCGCCGAAGAGCCCACTTCCAGAAGTGTTCGTGCCGAAACCACTAGCAGTGCCGGTGTTCCCAAATCCTGTCCCTGTGTTACTGGTACCGAAAAGCCCTACTCCACCCGGCTGAGAGGTCGATGTACTACCAAAGGGACCTCCACCGGCTGGTTTTTGCCCGAAAAGTCCGCTACCGGTCTGATTGTTAGAGCCGAATGCGTTCGTATTAGTTCCTCCAAAGGGCGTCGTCGTCGTGTTGGCAGTGTTGTTACCGAATAGACCAGTCCCGGTTCCCGTACCGCCGAAGCCGCCAAATCCAGTGTTTGCGCCAAAAGCACCGGCCTGGCTATTTGAGTTTCCAAATCTTCGACCTTGCATGTAATCGGCCAGTCTTAGTTCCTAAGGCATACCACCCACGTCAGATATGAAGTTAGGCGTTGAACAACGTAACTAAAATAAAAAAAAAGCCGGCTTACCTCAAAAGAGTACTTTGAATACTGTGTCATGAAACTAATGCTCTGGTAATGATTCGTGATATTCGTGGCTGCTTCTTTTTCTGTGAACGCTTGAAATGGTGTGCCGCCAGTTCCGGGGCACTGCTCAACCGCCCCGCCTAGTGCTGTGCTGGCGGGAAATGCAGAGCTTGCGTTGTTTGTTCCAAACGCGCTACCACTCCCAAAGAGGTTCGAGCCCGTCGTTCCCGAAGTACCAGTGCCGAAAGCAGCCTTGGCACCGAATAAACTCCCACCAGTAGATCCACTCCCAAAAGCGGGTGTAGTATTTGCGGTCGTGCTGCCGAAGCCACCAAAGGCATTAGAAGCCCCAGCGGTGGTTGTGCTGCTACCGAAGATAGAACCACCAGCAGTGGTTGTTGCGGTCCCAAAGGCAGCTGGCTTAGATCCAAACAGATTGCTTGATGTATTGGTATTAGCGTTGGTACCGAACCCTGCGAGAAAAGGATAGAAATGTTAGCGATTCCAAGCGTGAATAGCGGTCTTTGACCATCGGCGATGCGCGCAGCCGTAGGACGGGAGTCATAGGAGCGGTATTCCGCTGTTTGTTCCCGTGACGTGAAATGATGAAATCAGAGGTGGGAAACAGGATGGCCTAGAGACGAAATGCAAGACCAGATACAGGCCGGGAATCTGCGAAATATATGCGTATATATGTCTGCAGAACAGGATAGAAACATGGTATAGATTTCTCCCGCGGACGTGCCCAGAATCGTAAAGATCTCGACGTACCTCCTCCAGATCCGAACCCACTGGAGGTGTTGCCAAAGAGGCCACCACCAGGCGTGTTCCCGCCACCGAAGCCAGTGTTACCGGAAGTGCCAAAGCCTAAAGAATAGGGAGGAGACGTTCGGGTTAATAACGGGTCCAGTCGATGCGCTTCACATTCCTCTAGATCCGTGCTGCTACTCGTCTTGCTCCCTCTCGTAGTCTACAACGCGAACGTCGGGGTCACGGTAATGAAATGAAAAGGACCTACCTCCGCCCGTATTGCTCCCACCACCGAAGCCACCGAAGCCGGTGCCCTGGCCGGTATTATTGCCGGTGCCGAAGCCACCGCCAAACATGACGCTAAACTACCGTATGCCGTCCCACAGCAGAAGTAGAGGTCGAGTTTTAATGAAAGTATTGATAAAGAAAGGATGGGTGTCGGAGCCGCAGCTTAAAACCGCGCCAACGAACGCGCAGCGATGAGGAGCGAAGGATTGTGCCCAGGACAGTCCCAGCTATCAGAAAACCGCCTGGTGGTGAGATCTCCGTGCACAATTCAAGAGGCTCACAAAGGGCACAAAGCAGCTGAGCACGCCGTGTGGCTGTCAAAGGTGAAGGAGGAGGTGCTGGCGACGCGACTTGGCTGGCAGATGGTTTAAGAAGTCGCCACAAAAATTCACCGTCGGACTCACAGCTGCTGCCTGGCTGCGGACATCCCGGCACTGGGGGTCATGTGACAGCCCGCCAACACAGCTCTGGTGTCTGCATAAATAACACTGCGCCAATGGACGCCGAAGCACAGGAGCGAAGGACTGAGGCTGGGACTATTGACTGTTGCAGTGACACTGTCTGTACGTAGCATACGGGCCATACGGGCAATGGCACTGCTTCCAGCGAATGCCCCGCGTTGGGTCGGGCCAGACAAAGCTGTTGGTGGTATATGGATCAACCGAGCAGAAGAGCCTCAAACACGAAACATCGCGACCCGCCGCCAGCATACGATCGCAACAACCCCAAGCCCCACCGCCCACATGACTTCCTTTCCCATACGCTCCTACAACGCCACACTGGGGGGAAAGCAGCCTGATCGAGCTGCGGGACTCGGCGGTCTGGGAAGTGGCCTCGGCAGTGGAGGGTTAGGGACCATGGGAACTACCGCGTTCGGCGCATCCACGACACAA
>JAJDFF020000276.1:13155-33155 GCA_021527025.2 Geoglossum cookeanum | reverse complement strand
AGGCGCAAGATGGGTATGCATCAGCTCGTGCATGATGGTGACGGAGCCGGGATGAGGTGGATCGAACAAGTTCCGGCCAGACATTCCCTGCAGACTCCAGTCGTTCGAATATTCTGGGTAAAAATTGGCGGGGGCGTTTTCATCTAAGATATCCCGACAAATAATGTCTGACCATAGTTTGTGAGAGCCCGTTGACAGGACCTGAGATTGCATGATCGAAGGATGTTCCGAAGATACTGTGTAGGCCAACGAAGTGCTTGATTTACTGACTATTACAAAGAAGTCCTGTCCGCCGTACCACCACGGTTCGATTTGCTGGCCCTGGAGATATATTCGCGGATCCGCCCCGACGCGACCCAGCGATACCGGGTACACAGTTTGTGTCTCCGTCGTTCCGGGTACAAACTCTCCTGTCGATTCCATAATCGGGTCACTGCATAATATATGGACATCCGCATCATTGGCCTGCTCATGGATCTTCTGGAAATTCTCTACTTTATGGTTAGAGGGTTTGCGAAGACCAAGAAGTGAGAGTGTTAGGGTGTTCACCAAGAACCTGCTCGTACTGGGTGATGCCCGCATTAGTTCCTAGTACGGCATCTAGGATCTCCTTGATGTTTCCTGCCATGATGGGCATACTCAAGGCTTCTTGCAATACTGCGCTTGCCCTAGAGAAGAGGATTATTGCCTCTTCCATCCACTGGCCGACTTCGTCTCTGCCAGCACAGCTCGAGTCGATGGTCCAAGAATACACGGAAGAAGCCAAGGGAAGAAAGAGAAGAGAGTGGTAGAGACGCATTTCGAATCAAAGGGGGGGAGCATAGAGCTAGAAGAGAATTTGAGGGGGAAATGCAAGCTATGAGATTAAGAAAGAACCACGGCATGCTGCCTCGAGTGTTGTTTTAAACATGACAGAATTGGATGGATAAGCTGCAAGAACTATTTGACCCCTATTGTTGGAGTTTTTTACGTGGAATCATGGAAATTTTTTTTTGGCGACAACCCCACAATGTGGTTGATCGGCCGAGTCCTTCATGGCTGAGGTCCATGTTTCGTACATTTTAGTCTCCGAACCCCAAGTATAGGTCGATGCGACCCACTCTTAATATGGCCCGGTATTCGGGGGTCTCGTCAAGCTCTGGGTCCATAGAAGCCATCTCACATCTCGTTTCATCTACGTAAAGCGTCCGGTGGAAAACTGTTGGAAGCGCTCGGTGTTAGAGATTAATCATGCGGCTCGATTGCCTATTCTTAGTTAGCTGTTAGCTTACCTCGTAGAAGATAGATTGATCAACTATATGATAGCAAATACTCAATGTCTGGCCGAAAGAGCATCCGGAAACAGAAGGTTTGACGTTGTTCCTAGAGGTCTTTTCGCAGAGTGTGGGCGCAACCCGAACAACCAAACCGGGGCTCCCCAAGACTAGTACACCTTGTCCTTGACCCTTGAATTGAATTGACGTAGTCCGCCTCGCGAGGACCCACCTTCCAAAAACTGGGTTTGTTGTTGGCTCCAGACATATTGGCAGTCGGTTTAATATATCCTGTGATTCATTTATCATACATGCGAGCTGATTCTTATGTCGTTTATTAGCCCAATTCCCGAGGCCGGGCACAACTTATGCGTGAATGTGGATGGCTTGCTCCGGCTTCTGCGCCGTCACTGGGTCCCGTCTACAGATTACTATGTCATGACTTGGGTGAAAGGGGGGCAACGGGATTGATGCTGTTTATTTGGTCAAATCGAGGGCCTTGATAGGTAATCGAGCTCATTGATATGACTATTTATTTAGCTAAATCGAGCCTCTCGATGTGACTGAATAGGAACGGACTCCAACTGCAAACTCTTACAATCAACATTCCTTGTTAATCATCTAATCAAATTTATGTAGCTGTCTCTCATACCCTGACCAGATTCGACCGACGATTACTGAGAGATTTGGCAGTGGTTGCCCAGTATTGTTCCGGATACGGTTTGCTTATTTCGCTCATTCATTTTGATCTGGCCTACCAGTTGTAACAATATTATGATGGAGATGGTGAAGACGGTAAGGATAAAAGAGTCGTCGTTGTCTCGTTTAGTCGTCAGTTGAGCAGTGCGATCGACCATGAGAGCGACGAAAGGCAGAACGGTAGAGAGGTGGGGGCGCGGTCGAGTTGCGCTGCAAGAATCTCGCATTATAAGAATCATTGCGTTGTAAGAATACGAATACGCGGATCCGCCCTGATCCTAGGCTCTTGCTATAAGAATAATCGCGCTATAAGAGTAGAGTCCATTGTTCTGGTTGTATTCTTGCAACGGGACTCGACTGTATATATATGCATTAGGACTTGCGGTAACTAGAGGCAAACGGGGGGGGAGGGGAAGTTCACTAGAAGAGAGTATATATCGAATGGTATTCATGGTGAAAATGCCTCCATGCTCTAGCCAACATCTTTGTGTTTAGATTTGAGGGGCCAGAATCGGCCTCCAATGTAAATAGCAATACCTACAAGTATTAGAAGTCGTGCTGCACAATTTTCTGAGGTTATTCGACTAGGTTTCTATAGGACAGCCATAACGAGTAAGCAGTTCCGTACAAAATAGAGGGGTTTGGGGCTGAAGAGAGTGATGGAATAAATTGGTGGTATCGCTAATTGAGGAGACTAGAAGAGAAACAATATGTTTGTCCCTTTCGCCCCTCTCACTGTTGATCGCACTGCGTATAGGCAAGCATGTCCGGAGATGACGGCTGCAGGCATGTTTGTGCATTCGGGGATGGCGTCCTCAATGGATGCCCTGCGGAGGGCAGTGATCCGACTCCCGACGGCTGGATAGCTTAGTAGAGCGCGATGGAGCTGCTGTTGCTTGGAAGTTCGCCGCAGGACCACAAACACTGCTCGCTGGCGTCGTGGGAATGAACACTGCCGTCCTATTAAAGCCATCCCCCAGCGGTCAGAGCGAGAGGCTTCACCCGAACGGGTGAGCTCCCCGCTGCTTTTGCGCAAAAAGTGCCGGTTTTCACACTTCGAGGACACGATATCGCTGGTGCCGCCCAAAACGCAGGGAGTTACCTTGGGCTTCAGCTTGCAGGGGAAGAGAAAGGTGATGCGCTTGTGTTGTTGATGAAGCACTAAGCTACTAAAGTAAAGGCTTGGCAAAATTTGACGCTTTCTGGCCCAAGGAGTGTACCGCTGTAGATTGAGGAGTAGTAAGTTCTTCCAGGACGAGAGGGTCGCTCCTGTTTTCTTGCATGGAGTGTAGCCCGAGATAGCTCTGGTGATTGTGGTTAATTGTAAAGGTGGGTCCCAGTTGGGATTGTGACAGTGGCGGCCCGAAAAACGTGGACATTGTACGTAGATCGCCTACTACTCTCCAACGCCGTCTCCAACGGCCGCATACCGGACCTGGGTTTTCACGTAGGAGCTTGGCCCTTGAAAAATCAATCATCACCGGCTGGGGTAGTTAGTTACCCTTACGGTTGGCATCTGACCGATGGGGGCTCTTGAGTATCGGGTGCATCCGCGGATGGCCGTACTATTATTATTATATCTCACACGCCACCGATACTGGCAGTCGGCGGACACATATATCTTCACTACCTGGCTTGCTGCCACGACTTGCTCTGTTCTTTCAATCGGGCTATTCTAATTTGCATTGGTCATTCTCTCCTCTCATCCAGCCGTCATGATTTTCAATCTCCAAAGGGAGGTTATCATCATCGGTCTCTTAGCAGTCTTATCGAGTTCAGCATTAACAACGAGCTCTGCCCCTAGCGGTTTTGTCACACAAACCAGGAGTCCGACTCGTGGCCGAGGATGCACCATGACCCTAACCCCTCAAAGCCCAGGAAACACCATTTCGGGGGTAGCAACGCCTTCATTCACAGGATCGGGGACATCGGCCGAGAGCTCGAGTACACCCGCAATTATAGCCGGAGGTCCAATTGCAGTATCGACGGCTTCCGCTATTTCTAATAAGATCGATGGCGCGAACTCCCTTGTCACCGCCTTTATGGCGAGCCCCTCAAACACTGCGCTCGCTACAAGTGCGCAGCACGGCCTTGAGGATGCGGAACATGGTATATAACCCTCTCTAGCACAATTGCTCTTTCCAAGGGCTTAGAATGCTGGCTAACCATCGTGCATATCTAGATGTGGAAGCTGCTGCTGTCTTGGCTCTCGCTGGTCTCTTTGGTGCCGCCCTCGCCACCCTTGCAGGTGCCCTTGATGCCGCGTCGATGGCCGTGGCTAGTGCTGCGATTGCGCCTGGTGCTGCAGCCCTCGCAGCCCTTAGCAGCGCAATGCTCGCAGTTCAGGAGGCAATGAGTGACGTCGAAGACGGCGCAGGGAAGACAGAATCAGCACAATCCCAAACGACCGAACCGGCAAGCTCTAAGACGGACACCTCTACTAGTTCGTCAAGCTCAAGCAGTTCATCCTCGTCCTCATCCTCTAGCTTCAACGGGCCGCCTCTTGTCACATTCACCATTTCTGAAGCTACCGCATTCCCATCACGTCAGTGTTTCCCCCCTTATCTATCTTATCTTTCTCTAACAATTCCCTAGCGCCAGCTCAAGCGAACTTAAATCTTCCCAATAGCCCACTTCCCACGAAAGTCATGACTATAGGGACGGCGGTCTTTCTTTGGAATGGCGAATTCATTGGGTCGACGACGACACCACCTCCGACAAACCTTATATCCTCAGTACATAGTTCTACGATTGGTGAAGCGACACCAACCACCCTTGGATCTTCCTCACCCCAATCACAGCCGTCATCTTCACCTAGTCTCCAATCCGCTAGCTCCTACGGAGAGTCCTCATCCCCGTCAAGCATCGAAGCCACCAATTCCCACGGAGAACCCTCGTCGCCCTCAACGAGCCTCGGAACCACAATTACCCTAACCACTCAAAGCGCCCAACCGATTGCTTCTCCAGCCTGTCAATCCAACAGCGCACCGGGTTACCCAAGCGACTTGCAACTCCTGCCTGGTGACGGCACCGTCACAGATCTCAATACCCTCCTTTATAGAATCCGCCAAGTCCTATGCACCGACAGTTGTAGTGTTCCCGCAGGAGTTGATTCGAGCGCCGTCACCTTTACCAGTTACGGTTCAGACGGCTCTGGATGTGAGATTTCCGTGGCGCTTCCATACAATACAGAGGCCTACATGAGGCGAGACACACACTCCCAGGGTCCAGAATGGCAGGGGTGCTGGGACTCTACGGCCAACATCGTCGATGTCTGCGTGCAAAATGGGCCAAACAGCGGTTTGCGGAATGGTAATTCTGTATACCAGTCTTACGGGGCGGGCGTACGAACCATCAACCCCCAGGACAGCCACCATGTCCAAGCGGGACAGAGCCTCGACCCATCCAAGCACATAAGCCAAGCCCCTACTGTGGGTATCCTCCCACCCACTAACATTCCCATTCCTACCCCCGAACCGCGAGTTCTCTGCGAAACCGGGATCGACTTCGGCTCCTTCCGCGTCCACATCTATGTCCGAGACTGGGCTGTCGACGACGCCGGCGCGGCTCTAGAGAAACAGGAAAGGGGCTGCGGAGCAATTATAAAATGGTACTGGGAAACCACCGATGCTATAGTTACCGACCCGAACAAGGGGCAATTCCAAGCCCAGGCCTGGGCGAAATTCTCACTTCCCCTAATCATATCGGAGGGCTGTGTGGAGCGCGCGATTAAAAGCGCGGGTGGACCAGATACGGGATGTGTGTTGAAGTAAGACTCGGTGCGCCGACGGGGTGTACACGGCGAGGCGGGACTCCCCCCCGGCGCTATCTATATAGTTTCTTATCCAAAGATATAAGGAAAAAAGAGATATGTTTTACATAGCTCGGGTAGGCAGGAACTTTGTGCGGCAGTTGGGAGGGAGGAAACGCCATACGCCACAACAAAGAATATAAAAAATACCCCCCGTACCAAACTCTTCAACCAGTTGGTTTGATGTTTAACTTTTTCATCCCTAGTGTATGAGTCAAATGGGGTTTTTCTATTAAGTGCAAGGGGGATATATAAATATAAATATAATATGCCACAGTTTTTTTTTTTATTCTTTGAGGGGTGAGAAAGTTTGGATTCGAGATTAGAATTTTGGGGGTTTATTTTTCTTTCATTTTTTCTCTATTTTTATTTTATTTTTCTCTTTCACTCCCCCCTCCCCCCTACCAACTTTACAACTTACTCCCAAACTGTATTTCGCTATGTTATGCTACTGTACTAGGGTGTGGGGATAAGTCTCTGGCGCCCTTCGGTGTGCACGGGCCAAATATTTACCCTTGACCCCCGAGCACTTTACATCGTCTCAGCGGTATTTAGTGTTCCCGTGCGCCACAAACAAGGGTAATAAGCTAATACAGATTTAGGTACCCCCTATTCTCTTAATGCTAAAAACCCGACTGTGAGTTGGAGACTTGGCACTCATGGATCTCCAACTCATCCTGAACGTTCCTACCCTAAAGTCTAGGACTATATAGACTACTCGCGATGACCATCTTTGAATTCATACCCTCTTTTTCAAACGCTGGATTTTCTATCGATGAAATCGTTCTACAACTTCATCACCTAACACGTTGGCAGGTTAGGTATGCTCTTGAACATACTTTCATATATCACAGAAAAAGGCTTGTGTGCGAAAACCCTTTTTGAGTATCAGCTCAAACTCATATTGTAAACATATTCTTCCCATTGTTTACAAGTATATGGAGTCGCATCTAGGTCTTTTATTTCAACAAGACAATGCAGGACCACATGCTGCCGCTGCCACAACCTTACAATTCCTGAATCATGGAATTCACCCCATCAAATGGCTTCCTTATTTCCCTGATTTAAATCCCATCGAAACTGTTTAGGATTGGCTTGCTTAAGGATTACATAGAGGCTATTAACCCCTCTCTATTCATTATTGATCATATAAGAAGTTACGACAGGTTATTTTAAAGGCATGGGAAGGGAAGGGATCGACAACCAGAGAATACCAGAGCTTGTATCAAGAGGGGAGGGGGAGAATATGCACAAAAGAATGTCAAGCAGTCATTTTGATTTGATGCAGAGGTGGGGCAAGAATACGAAAATATTAGAAATAAGAGCAGCATTGAAAAATTAAAAAAAAAATTTCATTTTGACTTTTTCTACCCTTGTTTGTGTGGCACACGGCAACATTTTAATACCGCTTGAGATGTTCGTTGTACACAAAGTCTAACCACCAACAAAACAACATTTCCCGGGGGGGGGGGGGGGAAGGGGTTGTTTTTTTTGCGGGACCAACAAAAGCTTATCAGCATTAAGCTTTGGCTTGCTTTTTTACTCTCTCTCTCCCCCCTTTCGTTCCGCGCCACGCTGTTGCATGCTGCTGCTGCTGCTGCTGCTGCGCCCACTCTCCTCCTTCCCTTTCCTTCCCCTTTCCCCCCCAACGTCGGACGTTCGGGACGCTGGGATGTCAGACGGGTTTGGGTTTGGGTTCGGGTTTGGTTTTGATTCGGGAATGACGCATTTCTGCTCGGTGCGATGGGTGAGTGGGAGGGAGGGAGGATGGGAAGGGGGGGAGGGGCGTTCTGGATAATCTGAAAAGTCCTGGAACTGGGCTGGGCTGGGCTGGGCTGGGCTGGGTTGGGCTGGGGGGGTGCTTTTTTGCTTTGTTGTTTGGTGGGCGGTTCTGGGATGGCTGGGTGTCTGCTTCCAGTCGCTTCCTTTTACTTCTTTTTTCCCTGGTTTTGCATCTCTCTCTCTCTCTCTCTCTCTGTGGATGTCGGTAAGAAAGAGAGAAGATACGTGTTGGTCTTTTCTTTTTTAATTTTCCATTTTTATTTTTAATTTTTATTTTTAAATTTTTAAATTGTCCCTCTCCTTCTCCCCCTATCCACCCTTCCTTGGGACGTTCATCTCGAGGGTTTTTCCTTCTTTTTTTTTTTTTTTTTTTTGGACTAGTTTTGACTTACCTCTCTGGGATACTTGTAGATGAGATTCCTGAGACCCTGGGTGATTAGCTAGAATTCTTGGCGTTATCCATGTACCTCACCGACGTTTGTTTTCCTTGTGTATAGAGCAGCACTAAACGGAGAGAATAGAGCACTCCACCCACCGGCGCCGAAAGCATTTCCAAATGCTTAGGTCTGCGGCTCCCTCAACACGGATAAAGTTGCGATATGCGCCTTCGGTTTTCCTGGCTCTCTTGAGCTTGTCGGCGTTAGGAAAAAGTTAGAGTTGGGCGGCTAGAGCGGCTAGGCGTGTAATCAGATCTGATGAAGCGACTGATAGAGTAGCTTGTGGCTAATGGAAAGTGCGATTTTCAGATGAGCTCTTCTACAGAAGAGCACACCCCCCCCCCCCCCGGGTTCCTCCTTTGTCGCATGTTCTGTGGCGGAAACCAAGAACCCACTGCCAAAGAAAGAGGACCAAACACGAAAACCTGAAGCATTCTCTAGTGGGAAAGAGAGTGTTCTGGACAGGGTTTTTACCCTACGGTGATGCCTATACGTTTTAATCATGAAAGGGGAGGGGCAGTCATGCCCCCCAGTCGAAGCGGTTCTACTCCTGTCCTGACCACACACCCCTATGTCCTACCACTAGCAAGGAGCGTTGCCGTTGCCGTACGGAGCCGCAGCTATGTGTATTGGTAGTTGCTGGGCCCCCAGCGGGCTGTCTGGTAACTGGTATTTTGTCTATCGCCATACATTATGGTGTTTTAGGGCGGTATCACGACAGGTACGTATGGCTATCCGCGCGCAACTTCCTTTCTACTCGTACGTACGCCCCGTCTCCATTCCATGCTCAGTCGGTTTGCCCTTGGCTGCGCGGAGGGTATTTACTACAATCCCTCCTGAAGTGTATCGCTCAACATCGTCTTCCAGAGAGTATAAAAGGAGCATGCTATTCCCAATGTCCATCTCTTCTGTACCCATCATCTCAGCAGCTCAATCTAGTGCCAGCTAGCCTCTCCACATACTATTTTGCATTCAGTTGCTCTTTTGCATACCACAGCACCGCTTTTTTCAAAACTCGGAGATTTATCTGTATTTCGTTGATTCTGCAGCATGTCTGGAGACCCGTATGGCCGAAACTATGATAGGGCAGGTTATCCCCGACTCCATCGCTCAGCGGGAAGGCGCCAATTATCCGGGCAATCCTCGTCTAGAAATCCCCAAGTGGAAACGGGCTTGGAGGCCGTGCCGCTTTCCGATGGCATAGAGCTCGCGCCGGTACCAACGGGCTTGCAGGTACAACCGGGCTCGCGGTACACGGGCTTGCAGGTACAACCGGGCTCGCAGTACACGGGCTTGCAGGTACAACCGGGCTCGCAGTACACGGGCTCGCAGTACACGGTGGGCCCGAATTACTCGACATTGGAGGTCGGGCGGCAGCCGACCAGCGGTGGGGCGTTGCAGACAGTGCAGAATGCAAACCAAAATCCATTGAGAATATACCGGGTTTTCATCTTTCCAGATCAGACCACGAATTCCCAATACAATGGTCCCCACCCCGCACTATTTGCGAGCAGGTCTACTGCATTTACTGAGCAGGGATTCCCGTCTAATCAAGATTCTATGGGAATGCTTATGGAGGTAGTCGCCAATAATACTGGGTGCATGGTTCCCCAAGTTCGTCCAAATTTTGACCTTAATGGCAATCTCCTCAATAGAATATGGCATACTCAATATATTGGTTCGACAGAACTAACGGAAGATCAACTGAGAGATAAGTGTAAGTTCCTACTCAATATACTTTAACCCCATAAATTGCATCATGGCAGAGGATTGCTTACACGCTTTATATTCTAGACTATGCAACGATCGGTTCAAGCTCCAGATGTGCTCGCAAAGACTGCCTAAGAGCGACAAGTAAGATGCTCGAAGCAAACCGATTAGAATGGCAAAATACAGGTTTCTTGGCCCAACATGGTTATTCAGGGTGTAATGCTTGCAACATGGCCTGGAATACGGACAACCGTGAAGAAGCTGGTTGTGCTGCGTGTCTCACTCACGCTCGAACCGACACCTGTTGCTCCGTCCAGTGATCGTTATATCGCTGCAGAACAGCAGGACTTTCTCAATTTGCTTTTCTCCAGTCTCACCTGTCTCTCTTCGTTTTTGTTTTCCCCCGCGATAATCTCGATTTCCCGTTATTTTCAGTCTCTCCTTTCGACATCTTACTAGAGTATCTGCCTGCCTGAGTTTTTTTTTTTTTTCCCTTTCAACTTGCCCTGTTTAACCTCAAATCATTCTCTTTTGAGCATAGTTAGTTAGTTTTTAAAGAAATGAAATTCAAGACGTTTTTTTTCTCATTCCGTTGTGTTATCCTCCTAAAGGAATAATAAAAAAATTTTGAAACTTCTTTTGAAAACAAAACCCGCGAGGGAGAGTCGGCTGGCTGAATTAGAAATGGGTGATAGATAGTGGTGGAGAGTACCTACCTCCTCCACGCTGGGGATGCTAGGTAACCATGTGCCACACCAGCTCTATAACCACGGATCCGTTGCTTCGTACCCTAACCCTAGGGCACTGGAGCTCATATAAAAGGCATCTGGTATTGCCAAACATGATTTTCTAGTTCCACGCAAAACTGTTGGTGATGCCACATAAGCGTTCCCTCTTGTTGGAGCGGAGTTAGGTTTTGATAACCACTTTTTAAATGTAACATACTGTGGGTTATTTGGCTAGAAAATGGTTGCCTTTTTGGCAGTTGCAACATTGAGGAGCGATAAGAGATTAACTAGATTCTAGTGGCCCCAACTACTAAACGGGGGTTTTTTTGGCTTAAGAATGCTGCATAGTATTACTGGAATTATACATGGCACTACTAGAAGAAGAAAGTAAAAAGGGCGCTGGAAGGTTTTTTCTTCGTTGCGAATCTCAAACCAAAGCCTCCTAACCTACGTGACCTCTGCACATTAGTAATATGTATGACAAGGCAATGGGTGAAAATCTTTTCTGGCGTCCTGTCCAGACTCGCTAGCCTTGTTCTTGGTCCTGGTTACTGGAAAGATAAAAATTGAGATGCGGATAGGCCCATCTACCTAGCGTACATGCACCACACGGTTACATACAATACATCTAGCCACTAGGATTCTTTGGGCCACTCCAAGAGATCCAAAGGGGAAAAAAAAAAAAAAAAAAGAATATTAGCAATAATAACTAACCTACTCCAAGCGCGCCGGTACTACACCAACATCTAATAGAATCTGCCAAAAAGACTGAGATTGAAATAAATAAATAAAAAAAATAAAAAATAAAAAAAAAAGGAGACTGGGAAAAGTAGAGCGATTGAGGGCACATAAGTGCCGAGGGCCTACTGCACGTACTACATCACCCGAAAATGGGTTTCGTCCGGCTTCCCTGGGGCGCAAAGCGTGTGAGCGGTCCTCTCTTCACTGGTACAAGTTGTGGGGCTTAAAATAAATGAAGAAGGGACTTACCAGGAGCTGAATCCGTAGCGGGTTGACGAGCACTGTCCCTCTGGTGAACGTAGTTTTCGTCTGGAGCGTGGGCCGTGTGAGCGATCCTCCATCCCAGTATACAGTTTGCGGGCTAAACGAACTGGGTACTTACAAGCAGTGCCCAAATCTTCATTGTCCTCCAGCTTCCTAATATAGTGTATAGACTTATTATTGCCATACCTCGTAGTAATATCAACCTCTTTTTCAACCCTGATTTGTCCTTCACTAGCATATACTATCGTTCCAACCCCACTCTCGAGGCTTCTATCGTAAGTGTGGTGGGCGAATAGTATGAAATTCTCTCCGACTTTAATTTCGTAGAGGTAAATTTCAGCCATAGTTGCTGAATCGGTTAAAATATGGTTGGTCTCTGGAATTGGCGGTAGAAAATGCAGAACTATAGTATACCAAGATAAGTAAATAAGAATAGCTTTAATGCAATGTAGTAAGCGGAGACTTGCTAGATTGAGTTTATGGGATAGTGGATAAAGAATAGACAGACATTGGGAGGCATGTTCTCTTTTTATCTACCAGAAGGTATTGAAACAAGGGTTGCATTAAGGGGGGTTAGGGGGGAAGGTGAGGGGCAGATATTAACTTGCGCGCGGGTAGCCATACTTCCCTCCCTTGGGATGAGTATTAGAGCTCTGTTACTTGGGCTGGAAAACGTAACCCGTAACTACAGAGTAAGTGAGAGCCGAATAATGTCGTATGGAAAATGCCAGTATCAGTGTTACAGGATTCGTGCTTGCAACAGGTAATCAAACTATCCATTAGGTGATACGGAGGTGAGACCCTATTAAACACGTGCTACATTTGTGGCTGATAGGCGCTTTGTAGCAAGAAGGACGGGAATACGACTCTGAGGGGAGGAAGAGGCTTGTTGAAACAACCTTTCCCCATTAGGCGCTCCATCACATCCGCGACAAGTCGGCCGACCCTCCACAACTCCAGCCTAAGATTGATTACCCACTTTGTTGCTTTTAACTATTTTACGCACGGGTGGGTTTCGAGGAGGCAAAAAATTGGAGAGCATAATGAAGTGGACTGCCTCAAAGCGCAAAGTGAGATAGACAATGCGGGTTGTCCTAAAAGCATGGCTGCACATTTTAACATACTAAATTTGAGCTCCCGAAAGAGATGCCAGGCGTTGGAGAGGTATAAAATGGTAAGTTGCTGCAAAAAAAAAAAAAAAAAAAAAAGGCAGAGACCAGATTAGCGTGAAGTGGAGCGGGTGGGGAGGGGGGACATAAGGAAGGCAAACCGCGAAGAGGGAGACACACACACACTCTTTTATATACACACTCCAGGGAGGAGGACATAAGAAAACCCAGAGAGCACACCGACACCTTCCCAAAAAAAAAAAAAAAGGACTAGGCAAAGAGATATACATATATATATATATATATATATATACACGCGTCCCAGACAGCCCGCGAAAAAGAAAAAAAAAAAAAAAAACCCCCCCCCACAATAACCTAAACCCCTATGTATAGAGAGAGACAACGCAGCAGGAACGGCAATCGCGCGCCGGGGGCGGGGATAACAGTTTATAGCTAGCTAGCGTACGTAACAAGGGGCGATTTGTAGCATCGCAGCAGCAGCAGCAGCAGCACCCATCGCATATATATATATATATATATATATATTATCCTGCTATTAGCCCGAATCGCAAAAGAACTTTTTTTTTTTTTTTCCCGCCACTCTAGTTAGGGCCCATACTGTTGGAGGCAGATTCTGAGCCCGGGGGAGGGGGGGGCGACTAGCTAGAATTCTTGGCGCGGGTAGCTTACCTCCGTAGTATATAGACAACCCACGAACGAGAGCATTTGAGCACCCTACCCACCGGCCCCGATACTCTCTACAATACCTAGCATGACTGACTGACTCAGGCCCGTTGGGAGTCATAGCACAGCACAGGAGAAGGTGTGAATAGGCTTTTGCAATGCCTCTACAGCACAAAGACTTTAATATATATATATATATATTTCAGATATCCTATCAATCGCCAGTTGCCCCGAGGAAAGAGAGAGTCTTAAAACGCTCTTCCACTTGTGTTAATTTTTGCCTTTTTAACTCGAGCTCTTGTCTTGTTCTTGCGTTTTAACAAAATATCTTCGCCATCTTTATATTTGTTAAAACAGCTGATCAGTCTTTCAAAATTAAACACGAGATGCGCTCCTTCGGACCGTTTGCAATCATTCCATTCCACTCGGTTTCACTTAAAGTATGATCCGCATACTCCTCTGCTTCTCTAGCTAGGGTTAGGGTTGCCACCTTCGATAAAGGCGTCGATGGCACAAGTAGGAGAGCCGTCCTCCAAATCTTTGCAGTAGGCTTATAGACTGGGTGAACCTGGCTCGTTGTGCAGGGCTGACAGAATACTTGCCCGTTCTTGTATTTGTTTTTCCGTAGGGAGCTCCAACATATGTTTCTCCGAAAGGCGCTCTGATATAATTCGAAGGCTTTCTGCCATCCCTTCCGTAAGGGGCTCCAACTTGCGATTCTCCGAGAGAGACTCTGACATATTTCGAAGGCGTTCTGCCATCTCTTGGCCGGATGGCGAAGGCATCGTATCGTTCGGCGACTAAGATTGTGATTCCAAGGGCGCTAGGGGCAGGTGAGTTCAATTGGTCAAGGTATACGGTATGATTGTAACTCACGATTGGCTGACTTCTGTGCGTCGGCTTGCTTTGGTACCATGAATCGCAATTGTGGGTGAGAACAGTGAGTTAGGGGAGAGTCGATTTCATAACTGAATCATGCATTGGGGGCGCATATGGTAGCGGCGAATGGCGAGGCTAGTAATAGCTTGGTCTTAACCTATTTCTGGAGAAATGTTTCAATCCAAAAATATGCTGTGTAGCATCAGGATGACGGATGGGAGGACGGATGGGAGGGCGGATGGGCCAAGGTCCCTTTGGTGAGACCAGTTCTGCCTTGTATTCACGCACGTGATGGGTTGCTTATCCGCCTGCCAAACGCCCATGCCCATTTGGCCACGACAAATAACACCACAATTTCGATAAACTAACATTAGATTCGGGCTTTTTGGGGCATTTTCCCAACTATGAGAAATTTTAGTAATTTTCTGAGGACTTTGAAAAAAATCATAAATTTTCGGTGTTCCGGCAGGGGTATAAGTGGGCGGTTGAGGGGCAGGCGGATCCTTCTATAATTCGTTAACTTAACGTAACATTACGTTAAGTTAACGAATTATAGAAGGATATGCGGCTGAGGCCTCAGGCCCGCATCAACTTCGATTCGGACATCTCCTCCTTCGCATAACACCTGGCACCCCGGCAGCCTTTCGACGAGATCGTTGAGCTGTATGAAAACGAGATGAGAGCAGCAGACCTTATTGAAGCATATTGTCACCAATCTACTGGGGCCTCCGATCCTCTAAATCAGACCAGTCTGGCGCAGCCTTGCCATGCCAGAACCGGTGATAACCCTGATCAGTGGAGTCGCGGCCATTGTCACAAATGCCTGGAGGGTGAGCAAAGATCTCTATGATATCATAGAAGGGATTCGAAATGCGCCAACCCATGTTCGAGCCATCATGGTCGATGTGGATGGATTGTACATCATCCTGGGCGCTCTCCAGGGCCTACTTCCAAGCGTCGATGCAAGCCGCCTTCGTGCCGATCTGGTTCCGGTATTCGAAAGCTTGCAACTTAATCTTAACAATTGCTGCTCTATTCTCATTGAGCTTTCGAGGAAGCTTATTCGGTATACAAATGCGGCTGGCCAGATAAGCATGAGTAAATGGATGGCATTTCGATGGCAATTCACGGAGAAAGACGTCAAAGAATTTCGAGATCATCTCACTGCCTATAAGATGACTGTCCAGTTAGCAATCTCGACAGCAAATTTGTAAGTCGTCCTGATCTGCCGCATGCATAGTGTTCTGGTGCCAGAAAAGAGGAATCTGACACAACCTAAGCGCAAATTCCACCCAGAGCCTTGACACCAATGAAAGAATTGGAACAGAAATAGAGCAAATGCGCGCTCAAGTCAATGAAATAGCTTTCAGTCAAGATCTCCTTGGCAGAAGTGACATAGGAGATCACGGATCTGTCACCACCGAAGACACAGATCGAGGATTCGCGCTTCGCCGATTCCTAATGACTACGGAATCAGTATTTTCAGGGTCGCCTCCTAGTTCCCCTGGCACGACTGGGAATAGAGAAGGTTCTGTTTCTCCACCGCTATTAAGGTTTGGAGCGCAACCTGCACGAGTAAAGAGAGTTCCAACAGGTAGCATGAGCATAAGGGACGGTGGTTCCGGCAGCTCTTCCAGCAATCCTTTCTCCTGGGAAACAGAATCTAGATCTGTGGAAAGGACTCGACTGGGGGACATCAGGGCAACGAGTAGAGGGGCTCATCAAAATATCCTCCCAGAAGAGGATCTCGAGGTGTTACAACCTACACAAGACCATCAAAGACAGTACAGACACCACCAAATAAGTATTCCTGATCTTCACGAGGAGAAGGAAGATGATTTGTCCTATACATCGCCTCCCTCTCTTGCGAGAAAGATTGCTTTCCTTGATAGCAAGGACGACGATCATGCCGAATATGATTTGTACCAGTCTCGTCAACCCAAACCCTCAATTCGTTCCTTGAAAAGCTCTGGGGGGCTTCGAGAGCCAAGAAGTAACGCAAAGCCAGCACATACCAAGGTCACACTCTCGCCAATCCAAGAAAGCGCTCCCGCCAGCATTCCAACTTACGCATCAATTTTCAACGAAGAGCAAGTTGGACGAAGTCAAGGACCTTCTCCACGGATGGAGGAGCACCCCGTATGGGCTACCAAAGACAAAGCACCAGCTCCTGACGCTGAAGAAGCTCGGAAGCAGACAAATGCTAAGGCATTGCCTGGATATCATCGTGATATCCAGTCACTAATGGATCACTGGACTGTCCAAGATACTCAATGGAAAGCCCGCGACGAGGAATTTCTTTCGGCGATTACTGCTGCAAGTATTCCAGTTGAAGCCGCGAAGTCTGGGGTCCGACGAGTTCAGGAGCTGGTGGGCAGAGACGCCTCACTTCCACGTAGTGACTCGGATAAAGAGCGTCCCCGGCAAGAGACCGAGGAGAAGATTGCAAAGAAACCTGAAGCACTCAAACTCACTCACTATCCCATCGCAGATCTGTCAGATGCCTCTTCTATGGCACCCTATCGTGGGGGCGAGTTTCCCGACACTTCATACGACAATATGCAGCAAAGACATCCTTTCGATGAAACTTTCGGTGAGACTCAGATAGTTCAAGAAGTATCTATCGACACAGGATGCCATGTAATGGCGGGCAGTGAACAGATTGGCAAACTTCAAGAGCGAATCCATTCAGGAGACGACTATGACGCGAAGGGCGTCGAATATAGACCCCACAAGGTGTCCAAGGACGGCAGCCCCGTTGCAATAGCTACGGGCCGCAAGAAAACCAAGGGAGACCTTCCTACCAGAAAGTCGCAAACATCTTTACTGATAGACTATTTTGATAGTAGGAAAGGGGTTGAAGGTAAGCCTCAGAAGCCAACGGTTAGAGTTAGAGCCACTCCATCCTCAAAGAACAGAAAGCCCTCGTCGAACGACCATATCCAGATCACTAAACGGAAGGGCACGCGGAAGCCCTCATACACAAAACGAACCCTCTCTCCCGGAGAAAGCGACAAAGTACCCGAGGGAGACGGCGATGATAAGAATACAGCGCGGTCACATCTACTAGAAGCCGAGGAGCCAAATCCTACGTCTCGAAGAGGTAGTCCAATTGAGGTAGAAATAATGCCTAGAAGAGTTGAAAATCCTTCCAACAAGCCCGAAATGGCTCCGACTCAATTGGAGAACTATAACCAGCCGAGAGACTCCCTTCACGAACAGCATCCTTCCAATACAATCAAAATACCTCCAACGCTTCAAGTAGATAGTCGAGAAGATGTCCAAGAGGAAGCTACTGGCGAAGCTCGTACCAAAGAGCCCGTGATAACGGCACGCGGGGGCTTGTCCACAAAGTCCAGCATTAACAACCCCAAGCTTTTGGAGGCAGTCGATGAGGCCATTCGGAGATTGATACTACCTGAGTTAGCTGCGCTGGAGCATGATCGGGGGAGGAAACAGCGGAGAGAGGAAAGACTTATGGACAACAAGTATGACAAGGATGTGCCTGGCAAGGTTCGACGTAAGCATCGATCGAGATCAATAACCCAGGACGCCGAACAATGAGATCCGGGAGACAGATCTCTTCCACCGCTTCCCACCCCGCCTGAATTTCGAGCACGTTGCGTGGCTGGTACCAGTATTTTGCAAGAGGAGGGAAAATGAGAGTCAAAAGATCAACGGTACCGGCAGTTTGAACGACTTCTTCAAAGAAGCACCTCCCTTCATGGAGAAACCTTCTTTCGAGTAAGAGGTAAGCAATGCTCGAAATCAATACTTCAGGAGTCAACTCGAGGGGCTTGATACCAAATTCAATAGTCGACAAGAGAGAAATCAGAGAATGGGGGTAGTGAAACAATCAACGTATTAGAAGTACCGGACAACTGAGACTCACCCGAACCGGCTGGCGTCGCAGCACGCACTCGCTATAGCAACGAAGCCAAGGTTCGACGATCAACTAAGGCGTTAGTACTTAGGACGGCGAAGGTCATAAGCTATAAGGACCTTCGGGAAGCACGAGCGAAGCGTGCTGCAAAAGATGCTACTAAAGAAGCCAAAGGTAAGGGCAAACGTAGTCGGAAGCGCAAAAGTGCCAGAGGAAGCCACCGCAGACAAGGCGAAGCAGGGTCGGAAGCGCAAGATCGTTGTGCTAGAGGCAGAGGCGCCAGAGCCAAATACTGTGGAGAGTATCGGGGCCGGTGGGTAGGGTGCTCAATGCTCTGCTTCGTGTGGCTACATACTACGGAAAAACGAGCGGCAGCGAGGTAGGTAAGCTACCCGCGCCAAGAATTCTAGCTAGTCGCCCGGGCTCAGATTCTGCCTCCACAGTACCAAGGTGGCGCGGATGAGCAACACGCTAGCGAGAGCCTCAGTAGTGCAGATGAGCGGAACACCAGTTGCGGAAGATGAGATTGTGCCAGGACCATAGAGAGCCCCAGATGGCGCAGATGTATTAGCGGAGGATGCGGAGACAGAGAATCAAGACACTGGATCGGAGTGAGGCAGGCTCGCGCTGGCCTCCTGTATAATAGAGTTAATAACTAGTCTTCGTCGCCCTCTGCCGTGCTCGTCTTACCACCGTGCTTGTTATGCCCTGCGATGCCCGCTGCTGCCATTGCCGTGTGCTCGCCATTATTGTGCGCCCACCGTTATAACTTGTCGTGTGCCCTGATGCAGTCGCTCAGCCAATTCCTGAACCCGTAACGATCAACATCCATTTATTATTTGTTGCATTTCCCATTCACTAAAGGTCCCGCTCCTTCTCGACGAACCCACCCAAGACTCACCCAAGACTCAAAGCTCAGACAAAACAGGTCATCAAATCCTGGCAGACCATAGCTTTCTCCCATCTCGGCTTGTATGTAGCAAATCTGCCTGCAGGCCATATGGATCGCTGTGAGGACAAAATCTCTCGGGATATCCGTCGCATACTCATTCTTAATAGTAGTTAGTAGTAGTAGTAGTAGGAGGAGAGTGTGTAACCTTTTTCTTTTCCTGCAGACACGGTTTATAATAAAACAGATGCCTAGAAAGAAAGAAAAAAAAATAAAGTTTTTAATATTTAAATATTTTATTTTTTTACTGGTTATTTATAGATTTTTAATGTTTCTCTAGTAAATTAAACCAAAGGAGTTTAATGGTGTAAGGAAAAGTTGGAATGGAGAGAAAAGGAATAGAGTCGAGTGATTTAGATAAACAAATTGACATTTTCAACTTCTGGATTTCATCATTACTTCTGAGTTATTCAAAAGCTAAATGAGGAATACCATAAGAACTGCATCGATATGACATAGTACTCAAAACACAAAAGTACTATAGCATGAGGAGCCTTTTATGGCACTATAATGTCAGATTTATTTTTCGTTTTAGGGAAAACAAAGTTTGATTCAGTAGTATATGAGGAATATGTTTTGAATCCTATTTTGATTCCATTTTGCCATCATATATGTGAAGAGAAGGGATAAGCAGCTGTGATAGAAGATAGAACATCCAGATATAAAAAAAAAAAACATGCTAGAGTATGTCAAGCTTTAAATAATATGAAGATATTATTACAATAGCCACTTCAGTTACCAAATCTAAATTTGAATAAAAGCTATATATATATGGAGTGATATATGGAAACAGAATTGGGAATAAATTTTCAGTCACTCTAAAAATATGTAGAGGAACTTCAACAACAGTATCTGGAGGTCTACAGAATAACGAAAAAAGAAGAGACTTTCTGGTGTTATTACAGGGGACGAAATCACGTCTTAAGGCAGTTTTCAAAGCTAAAGGTACTGCCACACCATATTAATTATTTGTATTTTCTATTCCAAAATGCGACTGATAAAAATTTCAGTGCTCTTAACTTCTAGATCTAGGTTTGGAGGTCAAGTTCGGGGGTCAGGTCCGGGTTTGGG
>JAJDFF020000276.1:0-13145 GCA_021527025.2 Geoglossum cookeanum | reverse complement strand
CAAATTTTTTTGTTTACTATTTATAGTATAGGAGTGGTGCGGAACGGGAGCGGGATGGCCGTTGGGGTGGGGGGGGGTGGTTAGGGGGGGGGGCCAGAGACTTTCATCCCCACCCCCCCCCCCCCCCAAGTATAGGAGCCTGACAGGCATTGGGCATCGGAATACACACACACACATATATATATATATATATACAACCAACTAGTATCTATAACGAGCAAGCACCCTATCCCACCACCCCCAAATAAGCTCGTAGGAACGTTATCCAAATGCCCCATTAATTAATAAGGTATTAAAAAAGAAAAAAAAAGTTTTTTTTTATTTATTTTATTCTATTTTATTAATTCAAGGCAGGAGGAAACAAAATAACAGAGTAGTCATATTCGGATGGGGTGGGGGAAATACAAGTTGGGAGAAAAAAATATTTAAAACGAATCAATTTAGGTGGAAAAATTAAAAGAGGTCGGAGAAGAGAGAGAGCGTGAAAACTGTCTAGAGGAAGCGCGAGCCTCATGCGTATGAAACAATTATGGAGGTATCATCAGTAGATACCGTGTCTTCCACCTCTTCGACAAAGTATAACCCCATTGCTTTGAATCATCATCTCCCAAAGAATCTACAACCTAAATGGGGAGCGGCATGCGAGGAGAATCGACTTGCTATATAAGCCATCAAATTTCCCCCAACGATACGATATATCATACGTCTTAGCCACGAGCCATACGGTCCGCCTCTTGGTCAATAATATCGCACACCCCCGCTCCACACTCTTCTTCAATCTCCTGCCCATCCCGGCCAATTAGTACGGGCTGGTCCTCATTAAGTGAATTCCTTAAGTGAGAAATCCGGCTAAACCTCGTCTCGGCAATGGTAATCCATTTGATCCTGAAGGGTCCTGATGACTTCCATAGAAGAGTCTTAGCCCAAGATGGGGTCTGTGCAGTTCCAGGGGCGGATTCCATGCGGGCCTAACTTTCGTGTTACTCACACCATCGCCCTGGCGTCTCGGAAGAAGGTTACTCACATATCCTTGAAATGCGGCGCTCTTGTTCACGGAAAAGATAAGGATTACGTTACGAGTATTGTGGAAGGCCTCCGCGAATAACTCTGCATTCTTCTCTTGTGTTGCCCAGACGTTCTTCATATTTCAGCCGTTGATCAGTGCGTTGGGGTAGTCCCGGCTTACCTCATCCTGCGCTTGTATAACATTGTCGGAGTTGAAACTCTTCACCATGAAGTAACGCGTATCTTTGGGGAGAGAAAAAGAGATGAGAAACCGCAGTCCAATACGCGAACGAGAATAGGACTGCCCTAATGCAACTCACCCCCTTTGCGGCCTCGAAAATCCCAACTCGTCCTATTTTCAAGCCGGTTATATTTGCCACCACGGTCATTATTTCTCCCGCCACGATAGCCATATGAATTACCACGCCCACGCCCACGTCCTGGATAACCGCCTCTCCCATTGTAATCATAAAAGGATCGATTATTCTGACCACTCCGGAAATCGTCATCACTCGCCCTTCGATGGGAAGAACGTTCACGGTAATCCTCATGTGGAGATATCTTCCGAGATTCAGTATGGTTGGATTCTCTACTCCCAGGCCGCCTATGAGATGGCGATATTTCACGACTATACGACCCTCGGTTCTTCAGGGAAGAGCTAGCTATTCTTCCTCCTTCATCTGGGGCGCCACGATACTGCGATCCTCCAGAGGGGCGAAGCGACGGGCTAAGACTCCTTCGCATTTGACGGTCATATGCGGAACGAGATTCTGGTCGACCACGCGGAAAAGTCTCACGGCGGCGATGGTTCGTGTCTACCTCATCACGGTCCTCTGCAGGATCTCTCGCGTAACGCTGTTTGGGTGATGCCACTACCATTTCTTCCCTTAGAGAAGCAGTCCGGCCTTTGGAATCAATCCGTTGTATTTTATCCGAAGGCGGCCCGGGCTCATTCAAATCCGGATCACGTGCCGTGTATCGGCGTTTCAAACTACCACTCTCGGGTGCTATGGACGTAGGAGATTCCACATATCTCACGGCCACCGGTTCATCTGCATGCCTAGAGGTGACATAAACTGCAGGTGATCGGGTGGTGATTCGTGTTGCCAGATCGTCTCGGTCGGGCAAAGGCGGCGGTGGCATGTCATATACCGACGGTGCCCTTGCGTTAAAGTAAAAGGCCTTTGGGGTACCAGATCCAAGTTCTCCGGACGGATTGAGTGACTTTCCTCGAAGGAAAACTCGTCTTTGAGCTGCCTCAGCCTCAGCCTGAAGCTCGGTTTGCCTGGCCTGGAGCGCACGCAATTCTCGGAAACGCCGCAATGCGTCCAACCGATATTCGCGGTCATGATAACGGGTCATCTCGAGCCAGTCTTCTATATCACTAGGATAGGAAGCAGTTGGTTCTCCACCTGGGAAGCGCAAACCACCGTCGACGTATTGACGAGGTAGCGGCTGCTCATATTCGGGGACGAGTCGCACGGCCGGACGCCGTTGAGGACCTTCGTGGTCAAGGACGCGATAAAGTTGCTGGTTTTGATGGTCGATCTGTCTCTGAAGCTCTATTGGATCGTCCCTAGGGCTATTAAGTGGAGAGGGTTCTACCTCGACCACCTGCCGGCTTGCGCGCCCAACTTGACGATCGTCTCGGCTCCGAAATGAAGTTCTGTCATCAACAGTGTCCCGACGAATTGACTCTGAGGTCGTCCGGTCGCTGGATCTAAAAGTATCCTGTCGAACATGAGAAGGTTTCGCGCCCCTACCAACTTCATCATCAACATCCATGTATGCCGAATACAGCCCAGTATCGTTACTGTCTGGCAGCGCGCCTCGCATATTCCGTCGATCCCGGTCAGTTGACCGTGAGTTGCTTGGCTCTTCTAGTATCTCTCCAGCCTCCGACGGCTCAGCCGACTCGCTACTCCCACTTGCGCCCGTCTTAGCCGTTCTGTGCGGCAGATCTATCTTGAGCTTGCTTGTTGATGTGCCAGCTTTTGTTGTTGTAGCATCGCCATTTCTTGACCCATTATGAGACACTTTTTGCACAATCTGAGCTTTATAGCGAGTTGTACCGCCTTCCTCATTGGAATCTTCCTTTTTTACGTTAGCAGACGTAGCTGCCTTCACCTCAGCAACTAGTCCATCAATATCAGTTCGTATATCAGTTTTGTCTCCCATCGCGGATTTTGGTATTGATGTATCCTGTTTGTTCTCATTCTTCGTGGCCGTCGCTGTACCTGTGGAGCTGTCCCTAGCCGTAGCAGTGCCTTGTGTAGGCGTAGTAGAATTCTCAGTGCGCTTCCTAGACACACTTGCTATAACTCTAGCTTTCAAATCAGCCACACTGTTTGACAGCGTTGGTGTAGATGTATTCCGTTGTTTCTCAGAGTTTGGTGGAATTGCCGTAGCAGTGTTGCTTGGGGCAGGAGCCCTTGGCATTGAAGGAGTTAGCGTCGGGTTTCGTATTTGCCGCGAACCAAAATGATCATTCTAGTAGATATTAGAAACATTGGGGCTAGAAGGTTCGGGGATACTGCACCACTCCATCAAATGTAGTTTGTGACTGGTAATGCTGAGCCGACGACATATTATGATATTCAGGGCCTCCATTCATTTGTTCATCAAAATACCCTTGTGCGTCTTCATTGGCCCATTCTTCCTGGCCGTGTGGAGTAACATCATACGGCAGTACATCATGAGGGATAGGTTGGAAATAAGGTCGGCCTTGATGGTCCGGATGATTGTCGAAGCTCTCTTGTTGGAAATTACCATGCCCGTAGCCGGCATGGGTGTTGTTATGCTGCCACATATCTTGGTCCCACCCGAATGGGTGTGTCTGTTGAAAGTCTAGGCTTGTTGGAGCAGCTAAGTGGCTTGAAGGGCCTTGATAGTCTCCCTGCTGTTGATCAGCAAAGCCCGGGTACGATTCTTCCCGCTCAAATTTTGGGATCATTCCACAGTGGAGCAATGATAGGAATGAAGCGTGATCAGATCAAGTTTTAAGAATCTGTACGGGGTGTGTCATAGGAAAGAGGTAGGGAGTGTAATACGACCGAAGATAGAGTCTGATGATGTGGTCTTTTCGATCCTCGGCTTGAAGTTGCAGATACTAAACAAAAAAACCGGGATATTGTTAAGAAGCGACCGGAACGAGACTAGGCTCGTGGCTGCCTGGTACCACAGATGATATAGTAGTATTCCAAGGCGCAAGGTGGTAGGGACTTAGCCGGCTCTAGAGGAGGGATGCGAGTTGTCCTGCTCTCAGATGCAATCTGCAGCAGAGTTCAGATATGAATTGGACTTGCCGTCGTCTTCCACCCCTCTCCAATCTGTAGCCCTTAAAGCTAGAAGAGGAAGTTAGGGAGAGTGAAGGTCGAATACTGCTGTTGCGAGGCCAAGATCGGATCAAGCGTTGTGAAGTCAAACCTCATTTACCATCGGCCAGTACCCAATAAACAAGACACTGCCGGCTGTAGCTGTGGTGCAGCGTTCTTCGATGTAAGAGTGTCAGAGCCTGATTAGGTCGTAGGGTAGAGTTGTGAATTAGAGAACTGATAGATATATTCTCATCAGGTTTGCATGCCGTTGAGGAGCATGCTGAGCAGAATTAGCAAAGTGAAGCCAAGCGTGCGTTGTGAAATTTGGCAAAGGGTGTTATGCCAAGCGTGCTCAAGCGAACGCGTGATTGAGCACGGCGCGCGGGGTCGGCGTTTGACAGCGACGACCCGAGCAAACCGCCTCTTACCACGGAGAAGAGTATATGCTTTTGCCATGCAGATCAAGAACCAGAAACACCAGCACCTTAGCCAACGCCTTTCAACACACACTTCCACAGGGACCGAACTGGGCGAATCAACGGTCAGCTCGAGGAGAGCTCTTAGCAAGACTGTCGTTTTTCACTCTTCCTTCCACATGGCCGGGAGCTAACTCGTAAAGTTAGGTGTTCTCCATCGTGTCGACCAAGAGCAGCACACAGGATCAAGAACAGCTCGGTTATAGCAAAACGCAATGCGTTATGTATTCATCAGAAAAACTACCTAGTAGACCTAGAAAATGGAAACCTTGCAAGCCACCAGGCTGACGCCTAGAAAGGCAGTTGTGAAGTTGTGAAACATAACACTCGGAGTTACACTACAGAGGAGCCCGTCACCTAGCCGAGGACGACAAGGCAGCAAACAGTGTATAATCACGAAATCCAGTAGCAGTGCTCTGGGGAGAAAATAGGCTTTTTTTGGTCTGCCAGGAAGGACTGGTGTCGGAACATACCCGTACCTCAAAGAGCGAACAGCTCCCACAAAGAAACCCCCCGTCTCAACAAAAGCCTCTACATATCAATTAATATCAATTAAGCTTCCGCTTTGCTGCCGTTGTTGGTACGACTGCTGGGTTTGGTGTCCGAAAGGGTTGTTGGGTAATGATCCAAATGCACTGCCTCCATACCCATTCGTACCAGCGGGCCCCGTCTGTGCTGGCACCAATCTGCCTCCCTGCTGTTGCCCGAAGCCAGTACTCTGCGGGGCACCTGTAAATTGTTGGCTGAAGAATGGGTTATTCCCAGTAGCCGGTTGATTAAGCCTATCCAGTCCTTGGCCAGCGGAGTTGACGAATGTACCGGGAGCAGTATGTTGGGCAGGAATTCGCAGCTGCCCTGTATTACCGAAGGTATCCATTCCATCACCACTGGCGAGTAGCGCGTTGAGATGGGCATGTTGTGGATTCATCTCCTTTTGAGGCGCCGCAGCTGGACTGGAGAAGGAAGTCGGAGGATTGAAATTGTGATTGTTGAATTGTGTTTGGACTTTCTGCTCTTGGAGAGTGGCTAACGAGGAAGGAGCCGTCCGTTCAGGCTGCGGCTGTGTTCGGCCAAAGGATGATGCGAATGGATTGTTCGTTCCCGTGGGGGCGGGTTTTAAGGCTTCGTGCGGGGATTGTTGCTGCTGAGCCCATGGATTATGAGTTCCTACCGGGAGGAAGCTGTTTTGTTGCTGTTGTTGTTGCTGCTGCTGCTGCTGCTGCTGCTGGTCCAGTCCACCGATGAGGCTTGTCTGTTGGGCATAGGGATTATTCAAGCTCCCAAACGGAGATGTCTGTGACTGCAAGAAACCCTGCTGCTGTTGCTCCGGCTGGGGGAATATTTGCTGGTCGAATGCTGTCTGCTGGAGTTGAAGGCCATTTTGTCCGTTTTGACCAAACCCGTTCTGAAAACCCGTGGGGTTCGTTTGAAATGCGGTTGGCTGTGAATAGATGTTGTTAAGATAACCGGTTGACTGTGATTGCTGTTGTTGCGCCGTTTGCTGATCCATTGGATTAGCGTACCAGTCCACAGCGGCGCCTTGTTGATAAGATTGATTGGCACCCGTGTATCGCGGCTGTTGATTTAGCGCAGGCGTATCATCAAAGAGCGAAATGGCATTGCTCTCCTCTAACTCTCTCCTACGAAGTTCCTCCTCTTCTTGGCTCAATTTGATGGCCTTTGCGTAGTCATCGTCTTCAGGCCCATGAGAGTTCCTCTCCCGCCTCCTCTTGTCTTCTTCTGCGTCATGTTTGCTAGCTTCGATCGCTAGCTGAAGTTCTGCATCTTCCTCGTCTGTTCTGCGGGGCTTCCGCTCAGACTGTCGGCTCGGCGGTTCACCGACCTTAGCAGGTAGATGACTAGAGGGTGGGCGAAATTCTTCTATGCCAGTAACGCGAGATTTCCAAGACTTGCGGTCTGCCCGCTCAACTCGCAGTCGACCCTCGTCAAGGATCAAGGAGGTAATTTCTTTGGCGGACACTCGCACTGTTATTCCGTATGTTAGTTGAATAACCATATATCGCGCTCCAGGCCAGACTTACCATTTTGTCCAACATCTCTGTCATCTTCATCCCTATACACAAATTCTCTCAGAGTTTTGATGTGATGAATGTTATCCCGCGCCCAGGTAACCACAGGCTCGCTTCCCTCGTGGAGACAATAATCCAGTACTTTTAGAGCCTTTAGAACATGCCGCCAATTCTTGCCCTTATCATTCAATCGTTTGTTGAGCATATCCATTATGTAAGTGAAGTCAGACCTATACTCAACCACCGTTTAGAGCGTTGTTATTGCAGGGCGGGGATATACTACGTACTGGTTGAAAGTCATTTGAGCGATATCGCTCATCTCGGTACCTGTTGGGCCCCATGCGGCGTTGCTTGTTGCTAGAATCAACATAGGTAAGCTCATCTAGCGATCGCAGACATCAACCAAGAATAGCCCGTACCATTTCTAACCTTCACCTCCGCAGACGAGTAGCCTTTAGTGACATTTTTGACGGTCCTAATGACTTTCGACATGATTCGTAGGGTTGTTGAGGTTCAAAACCCCCCTACCGTTCGATACGGTGGATATTGGGGGCAGAAGGATATTCCTTTTTGGTTGGGAACTGTCGTAATGCTCACAGAAGCCCAATATCAAACGTACAAGAGACACAGTCTTATGCGTTATTACGCCGCGCGTTCGGATGCCGATGATGCAGAAACGAACGATGTCTGGCGATGATGCGGGTGTGGCTGGGAACGCCCCAATTGACAGCCGACAACGAACCGCGACAACAGCAAGAGGCGTGGATAATTCGATCACGAAAGGCGGCGACAAGGTACAGCTTCAACTTCAAGTGAATATGTTTCGACAAATTGTTCGGTTTGGTTGTGAATCCGGAAACTTGAGAGCAACTGACAACTCGACTGGGTATGGAGTACTCTACCAGTGAACCAGAAGCGCAGACGCACAGCGGGGTGCGTTTGGACGTGGCGAGTGTTGAGGCTTGGCGCGCAGAGCGCCAGAGGACTTGCCCACCGGATATTCGCAACAGCAGAGCTAGCGGTCGGTCGTATTAGCCATAGGCTTGGGTATCGTCGGGAGAGCTTGTATTGAGAGAAATAAGCTGGTGGTGAGGGCAAGCTGCAACCTGCTGAGCTTCCGATCGGAACCGTGCGGCTCATTTAAGGCTCTGAAGACGCCTCTGTGGCGGTGCAGCCCAGAGGTCCGATTTTATGTTCTCCAGCGCGGCATCTCCTTTTACCTCTCTCAACACGTCGACACAAGGCATACACTAGGCAGTTTCCTAGCAGGTGCTACGCTCTCAAGGACGGCCAGTTGTCCAGGGCACCAAGAAGAACAGTGATGCACAGCAGAGGAGCCAACGACCAACCCATACACCATCAGTCGACATAATTCAGTTGGCTGTCCCTCGAAGCTAACAAAGACAAGCAATCATCAGCCTGTTCG
This sequence comes from Geoglossum cookeanum, assembly GCA_021527025.2. NCBI lineage: Eukaryota > Fungi > Ascomycota > Geoglossomycetes > Geoglossales > Geoglossaceae > Geoglossum > Geoglossum cookeanum. The sequence goes on along the minus strand of JAJDFF020000276.1, from coordinate 4,891 downwards.
AAAAGAAAGAAGAAGAAAAAAAACAACTCCACTATAACACAACACCCTGCGGTGAGAATCCCCAGAGTATGCGGGTTTGGCAATAGAAAACCTAACCTCTGGGACGAGAACGGGTCCACAAGAGAGAGAGAGAGAGAGAGAGAGAGAGAGGGAGGGAGGGAGGGAGAGAAAAGAGATAGAGAGGCTACATGAGGGCCCCAAACCGACACCGGGGCAAACAGCTAAGCCCCTCTCACCGGCTTCCGTAAGACACAAACAACCCCCGCAATCATCGATAGGTGAATATTCTTTTTCCATCCAGATTCAACCTCGAACCCAAGCCACGCGATTTTATTCCACCACCAATGGCAGTCTTCCCGGGCCAAAAAAAACCATCCACCTGCATCTTTTTATCCGCACAACAATAACAGCAAGCACTTTCGATCTCTGGATCAATTTTTTTTCTTCTATCTTTTCTATTTTCCTTTCTTTACACTAGGAAGTCTAGATTTCGGCGCCCATTTGGGGCTTGAGCCGAAAAGAAGAAGAAGAAGCAGCTTGCCTTCTCGCAACAATACACCCCCCCCCCTCTCCCCGGGTACCATACTTAACCCTACATGTATGTATGTACGTATGTGCGTACGTACATATCCATATCCATCAAACTCCGAATATACACAACCCCAAACCCAATAAAATCGGAAAAAAGAAAAAGAAAGTAAACCCGCCCAAAAGGAAAAAATAAAAATACAAATCCAAGACATGACAAGAATCGAGGAGGGGGGGGGGAGGTAGTAAGGCAAGTCAAGACAAGACAAAACAAGACCAGGCAAGTCACCACAGACACAAAACAGGGGGAGGGAGTGAGGGAGGGAGGGAGGAAGGGAGAGAGAGGGGTAAGGGTAGGGGTAGATCAGGGCCGGTTTTGGCCCTTGACAATTTCCCCAGCAAAGGGGGGGGAAAGATATCCCAAGTTTTTTTTTTTATTTTGTTTTTATTTTATTTTGCTTTGTTTTGCGTCTTTTTTTTTGTTTTTGTTTTGCAGTGTAACACGCACACACACACACACATACATACATACATACATACATACATCCCTGGATGAATCGATCGGCGTGAAATCTGGGTGTGTGCGTAGTTTTTTTTTTTTTTTTTTTTTTTTTTTTTTGATATGGAGTATGGAGGGGTTGTATGTATGTGTGTGGACGGATTGGGGATGGGTGCGGGATGTATGGGGGGTTGTATGTATGTATGTATGTATGTATGTATATGTAGGTGGGGTGGATGGGTGGATGGATGGGGGGGATGTATGGGGGGTTGGTACGTGTGTGTGTGGATGGATGTACGCGGACGTATGCGGACGTATATATATATATATATATGTATGTATATGTACCCAATGCACGCAACGCAACGCACGTGGGTTTAGTTTTGCACACAGGGCCGAGTGCCTATCCATACGCATGTACATGTACATGTACGGATACCCGTACCGACTGACGCTTCCACAGCAAGTATACACACATACACACACACATACACACACATATACCTCCCGCACCCCGTGCGATGTATGTACGTACGCGCTTTCGAGGCTGTGGGTAGAGTCGAGTCGAGTCGAGCGGTAGTAGTAGTAGTAGTAGTAGTAGTAGTAGTAGTAGTAATAGCAGTAGTAATAGCAGTAACAATAACAGACGCACCACCACCTTTCACCTTCACCACCACCACCGCTCGGCACTCTCTGCATATAGTATTTAGTTCAACATGCGCCCTATCCATATTATTTTTTTTTTTTAATTTTTTTTTTTTCTCTAATGCCCAAGTTACTGTATGCATCTACCCTTTTTTTTTTTTTTTTTTTTTTTCGTGCCGCGGATCAAAACCAAACCCAAAAGAAAAAAAAAATAAATCCTTTTTTTTTTTTTTTTTTTTTCCCTTTTCCTTCAAATCTTAATAACCTTATGCTAGTAAAGGGGGGGGGGGGAGGGGTTGGGAGGAGGTTGTTTTATTATTATTTTCATTTTTATTCTTATTTTTATTTTCATTTTTTTTTTTTAAGTGGCAAAAATTGCTCAGGCATGGAGCGAGCGAGCGAGTTCCCCCCCTTTCCCCCGCTTATAATCGGAATCAGATGTTTTGGAAGGAGAGGAGGAGGGAGGAAGGAAGGAAGGAAGGAAGGGGGAGGTTTTGGTTTTCGAAACCCCGCGTGATTTTTTACAGCCAGCCAGCCAGGGGTAGAAAAGACCAGCACATGGATCCCCTCGACTCCAGCGGGCCGAGAAAGTTTCAAAACACACACACACACACACACATCGATGAAGCCGGCAAACGCTTCGTTTTTCTTTTCTGCAGACAAAGAACTATTTGTTTTAAAGGGAGCGGGGGGCAGGTTAGTTTTTTTTGGGTTGGTTGCGCGTATTCGACCTGTCACTTTTTTTTTTTATTTCGTGGCCCGCGGCTGGCTGGCTGGGCGCGTAGCAAAAGTGTGGGTTTTGTCGAGGAAAGATGGGGGGGTTTTGTGCCCTGTTTTTTTCGGTCCGAGACTAGCACCAGAGAAAAAGTGCCGGATACTAGTAAGGAGTTGGGCTGGCTGCTGCTGGTTGCTGGCTGCTGGTCGCTGTGGTCGCTGGTTTGCTGGTTGCTGGTCGCTGGTTGCTGGTTGCTAGTTGCTGCTGGGCTGGTGGGCGCTAGCAGCGGCAGCCGGAGACGAGAGGAATGGCCCGCCGTCCGGTGAGCAGAGCCTCAGTATCCGGTGTAGCGCAATCGCAAACTCCAGCCGACAAGTCAGACGAACCCCTCGGCAACCACGTGTCCGGCTGACCCACAGCCCAGTCCGGCCCCCGGATGCGCAGGTTCTGTCTTAGTTCCTTTGGGGAGGAGGGGGGGGGGGTCCACTCCTGGGCCCATGCTCTGCGTCGGCAGGGTCCCAGAGAACCCGAAACGGGAGCCGGTCGTCTTGTGTTTCTACTTTCTTTTCCACTGTTTTTTCCCAGTGACTAACCCACCCACCCACACCTGCACTCCGGTCTGGGCCACGTGGAAAAGAAAGAAAGAAAACTGCGAGCCGTGCAGCAGCCCCTTCTGCTGCGTGCTCTGTGTGCTCTGTGGGGCGGGTTTTGTGAGGGGGGGGAGCAAAGCATAGACTCACTCACTCCCTCCCTCACTCACTCACTCACTCCAGCCACGGCCATGCGCAAATAGAGGGTAATCTCACACAATGGTCACAGAGCGCGCATCCAATTTCCATCGCTTGGCGGTGGTGGTTTTGCTGAGCCGGGAGGAGCGGCATTCCTATTGTGACCGCGGTAGAGCCCGACCACCAGCCATTTTTTCTTCTTCAGATTAGGGCTATGTATGTAACTTTGTATTTACACATGAACGAATATTTGTACAGGAGATACGGTTGTTGTCCTTGCAGCCTGGTGCACCCCCCCATGGATGGTTTCCTGTTTTAGGGCTTTCTCTCGTTGGTTTTTACCCTTAAAATAAACACATGCCGGCCATGGGGGGGGGGGAAGGGGTGTTTTTTTTTTTTTTTCCACGTCTTTTTGTGTTTCTTTCCACGTACGCAAGCAGCCCCAATAGCAATAGCTGTGGCCCACCGCAAAAGGGAGCCCGCCACCACCACCATCACCACCACCGCCACCACCCATCAGGTCATGTGGGAAAGAGGGATACGAGAGAAAGAGAAGAAAAAAAAAAAAAAAGAAAAAAACCTCTTTATAGGGATCCTGTTCCTTCACGGTATTTTTACAGAGATCTGATTAGATCCGCCCCCGTAAGCCAGGCCAACGCCTTCATACGGGCCGTTGTAGACGAGATACGAGAGAGCGTGCGCGCAGGGACAGATGCGGAAGTCCTGCAGGACATTCTAGAAAAAGAAAGCCTCCCCCCCCCCCCAAACCCCTTCCGCCGCTCACCTTCCCTTTCCATCGCCCATTCCAGTGAAACCTCAACCCACCCGACAGAGCTGAATGTCTCGCGATTGGATGTGGGTGGCCCTGGCTTTGCATGACGCCACTTCGGGTAGGTAAGCCTGGACATCTAAATAAGGGAGCAAGCACGTTTTTTTTCCTGTCGTTTCATGTCGCTCTTTCCCGGAGCTTCCTTCTTCCTTGGGGGGGAGACGATTACGACAGCCTGCCAGTAGGAACTCTGTTCCTGAATATGTGGCTTACGCAGCAGGCATCGGACGAACAGCGGAATAGAGTGCTTCTAGAAGCCTTTCTCAGTGTTCTAGAGCGTGGTGGCTTTGCACCAGAGTAAGCATTTGTCGGTTCGTCATGTCAGGAACCGTAGAGTCACGACTACTCCAGACACTTGCCTGCGCACTGCGCAGGGCGGGCAGAGTAGACGACTCCAACGGGCCCCCCCCTCCCCCCCAACCAACCCTTCACGAATCGGCAACCGGTCCGTGAAGTGGGAGGCTAGCGTCGACTTGTCGACTGGAACAGCTTGAGTCACCCGAAATTGCGAGAGAGAAAGAGTGTGTGTGGGTGTGTGCCGTACCGTCTAGATTCTGGATTTGCACTATCACTAGATTGGGGTGTTGCCGAAGCCGTATGCTATGCTACGATATCCCTAATCTCACACGCGTTTTTTCACGCTCGGCGCGGGGGATAGCGTAAGAGTAAGCCATCTTCTGGGCCGTCATGCGGAAGCGAGTCTCTCGACCCGTTTCCGCATGCTAGCGTGAGGGAGAAGACCCGCGAAACCCACGGAAATACGTATGTGCTCTGTATGTGTAGGGCGAAAGATAGATAGGCGTGAGGGCATTTGCTGCATGCGGATAGAACAGAAGGCACGCGCTGCACGATTCCAGCAATCAGCAAATCTGTGGGAGATCCTTGCGGTGGGGGAGGGGAGGGGAGGGGAGGGGGCACTGCGCCATCTAGCACTAGATCGGAAGAGC
>JAJDFF020000275.1:0-44555 GCA_021527025.2 Geoglossum cookeanum | reverse complement strand
CACGGCGCCTGCCTCCTCTCTCCCCCCCCCCGTCCCCTCGCGCTCCCCTCCCCCTCCCGCCCCCCCCGGGGCCCCCCCCCCCCCGACCCCCGACAGGTCGATGTTTATCCATCCGCGCGGCTGCTCGAAACTCAGCTCCCGAAACTCAACCAGGTCGTGGTAGCCCGTTCCTGCCAGTAGGGACATTTTGGTCGGTGTGTACGATTCGTCGTTTTCCCAGTCGAGGTACAGCCTGATGGCGACGATGGAGACGCGCTTGAAAAAGTGGATGTTGAGGAGGTGCGGTTGTGGGCCGTCGGATCTGTTTATTTAATTTTTTTTGAGGTGAAATTTTTTTTTCTTCAAAGGGGGAAAGGAATGGGAGAGGCTTACTGCCAGAATAAATTCACGTCTTCGTCTCGGAGTGCTTCTACGCCGCAGCCGGGTTTTGCGGTCGAGACTGTCCAGGAGGCGAGGTTGCCGATTTCTTTTAGCCCAGCGGTGCTGAATTCTTCGGCTTTTTCTGTGGTGGGGTTATTACTATTAGTAGCTTGGACTCGGACTCATAGCTTGGAGGAGGGGGACAAACCGGTCAAGGTGCCCTCCTCGTCGTCGTTGGGGGCATTGATGAGATCTTCGGTGCTGGAGGATAGGGGTGAGGCGGGGGGGTCTTGAGTTTGGATTGGCGTTTCATGAGGTGTTTGGGAGCGGCGGGGGCGGGGCATATCGCGTAGGCGGCCTATCCTCTTTTTTTTTCGGGTGGTGGTTGCTGCTGGTCTTGGGTTTGTGGATTTGGTGTTTATATTTGCGGTGGTTAGGTAACTAGTGATAAGATAAGATTAGATTTTACATGGTACATTGTACTGAATCCGGGGTGACAGAGGTTAACGCGGTAACACTAACTATTTCAACGCATTGTCGGCTCCAGAGGTGTAGCATATGAGTAGGGGCTTTATGGAGAGGCAAGTACGTAGCTTGGTTTGCTAGGGGTGGCGGGAGAATATAGGGCTAGGTAAGTTATCAGGCAGGTTATTAGGTAAATCAATCCAGAGGGCGCTTCTCCCCGAACCAGGCTTGTGGGCAGAGGAAGGCATGTATTTTTGGCGCCTTGGGGGCCCCAGCAGCGTCGTGCCGTCGTGCCGTCGTGGAGCAGCGTGAATATGTGTACCTTGTGCACCGGAAATACAACCTAGCCCTCATCTCGAAAACATACTCATAGGCTCCTAACCACAGCCTGACCACACCCACACAAACCCACTCCCCTCAACCCACCCTCCTATCACATAGACTCCCCAATCCTGAGATAAACTCCTCCACACAAACCCCCTCAAGCTTCCAAATTGATACTCCTCCCAAACCGCGCATAAAGCACAACCTTCAACCCCACCTTCTCTTCCCTCACTTTCACTAATTTCTCCTCCAACGCCTCTACATCCTTATCAATCCTCCCTGTCGACCTGGATAATAGCTCTTGTACCTCTGGTAGTGGTAGTGAGACGAAGGAGTCGCCGATTTTATAGCTACGAAAGTTGTACAAGGTTTGATTAGAGAACGCTCGTTTTAGGAGGCCATAGGAAATATAAATCAAGGAGGGGGGTTGGATGCTGGGACGTAGGTGCGTACGGTATTAAATCATCCTCATCCGCGAGCTCGAGCTCTGTGGATATTTCTTCCAGGTCCTCTTTATCTTTCTAGCAGAACACAGAAATGACTCAGCCATCACTGCGCCCTACCAACCACATAACACACCAACAGCAAAACACACCTGCTTGACCTTCAGCTCCTTCTCCAGCAGCACCTCTCGTTGATGTAACCGACTGAACTTGTTGATATTGTCTTGGTCCTCGCGCCGCACCTCCACCTCGTCGCTTCCAGTGGCGGCTTCATCCTCTTTTGTGAGCTGTTGAAGTCTTAGAGTTGGTTCCCTTGCATATGGAGATCATTGAGTGAGGGTAAGGAATGCGCACCATTCGGCGATTCATCTTTGGTGTTATCCCCTTTGCGTGGCCCAGAATATTATAGATTCAGAGTATATGCTAGCTTAGTCATATGTTCCCCAAAATGGATTCGACGCTTCGTTCAAACTATTTGTCTAAGGTTTTATGTCCTACACCGCAACCAACGCCTCTCCTTCTACCCTCTAGAACCGCACTGATGCACTTACCAACGCCCTGGAGGTCTCCTAACAGTGTTACATGCCCTCTGTTACTACTCACTCTACCGCTCTTCACAATTTGATAGCCTTTTGGCAACATAGCCTCTCTCGCAAGGCATACCCCATCACCGCTCGCAAAAGCTAGATTATCATATGCATCTACCATTGCTATACCATCCCTACCCAACACCTTTGCCCCGCAGACGGTAGGTACAGCCTTGCCATAAATGACTGCCAAAGGGGGGTAGGCATTGTTCCTACCATGTTCAGGCCGGTAATGTAGTTCCTGTTTAAAGCGTAGTGTCTCCGCAAGTGTGCGCCGCAGATAAGTAATTGCATCCTCAGGCGAAATAGAAATTGCGGTAGACACTGAGGTATTCAAGGTATTCGAGGGATTCGCCACGAGCGAGGGATAGATTTTACTACTCAACAGAGTAGCTGGAGTTTGGTCCTGGCCACTCGCCGCACGATGAGTGCCGTTTACATCGCCGATCGGTGCGCTGTGCGTATCCTTCAATGTGGACGCATCGATCTGCCCTAGTGAAGAGCTTCTGCGGCTCTTCAAAGACAGTGGCAGGTTAGAAAAACTCCCAGACACTGAGCCGACCAAACTCCCAAGGCTGATTGCGGAACCTGATGTTGGTAGTGGTGGGGCAACACAGGGTGAGAGGCGATATTTTATCCAAGATTCCACGTCGAAGAAATCGACGGGATACTGCTCCTTCGTTTCCCTGTCAATAAAGCATCTCCTATCTTCAGGGAGAAGCACAAAGCTCGTTCGAATTGTAAAGTTCACTTGGGCTGTCAGAACTCTCGAGCTCAGCAACACTTCGTCCCCCTTTCGAAGCGGGCCAAGGATATTGACACAAGACTGTGGAGTCCCCGCATAGATTACCCCAGAGAATAGGTCTGGTCGACTGTTGACAGCATGTCGTGTAATAAGACCTCCGAGACTATGGGCAATAACCAAAGCACCTCTCTCAGACGGAGGCAACCCGCTAGCGTTTGACGGCAGATCCTCTATGAATTTGGTAAGCTTCTTGCTCAAGAGGTGTGGACTCAACCGCCAGTCGTATCCGTAATCCCAAACTCTCAATCTTCCATGGCGTGCGTTTTCACACTGCCGTAGGCGTTTAAGGAGCCGACGAGAAATATCAACGGGACCGATATGCGTAAGCATGCCTCTAGGAACGATGGCTTCCTCCATACGTTCTTCATCCTCGGGCTTAAGACCAACCCCAAGATCAACCTTGCCCAGGTTCAACCCAGCTTTGATAGGGATCCAGACGCGACGATACGGAGGCTTCGCGGAACAAAGTTTGGAGCCTAGTTATGATTCAATTATTAGTACCAACATTGGGACTCCCTTTCCGCTTCACCTAGGTAACTACCTCTATAGCCACCCATGATCACAACGTCGCCCGTCAGCTTATCCAGGGCGTCAAGTAGCCCGCAATCCATGCTGTTGCTGGGAGAACGTGGAGTATCAGTTGCTCCGTTCTTGGGATCCGGGTTCGCAACCGGAAGCTTCGGTAGTTTTGATCCCCCTTGAACCTCACTCACTGGTGTTTTTGTGATCGGCTTTCTTTTCTTGGTCGAACCATCCACCCTCAAACCTCTCAGGGGCTTAGCAAAAATGCAAGGATTCCGGGGACTTAGAAAAACTTACTGATGTTGATACTAGTCATACTCGGGAAATTGAAATTTGTGTCCTGGAAGCTGTCCTTGATTGCCTTGAATCTCGAGTTAACTTGAGTATGGACAGTTTCGAATCTACTATCGTCCCCTAATGAGGAGACCGCCGAAAGCGTACGCCTGAGGCTGAGGGAATTGTCTGATGTTGCACGACGCAGTGGTCCCGGCCTCTCCTGCGTGCCATATCTTACAGAAGGGGCACCCAGCCGTTCTCCCACAGTATCGCGGCTGACGGCAGATAGAATCTGGCCCGGGGTCTGTTCTGGGGCTTGATTTCCAGTCTCCGTTGAAACTGCCGGTTGCAGACTAGACCACGATCCTTCGTAGCACTGATCAACAGTACCCCCTATTGAGATCATGGGGGCGACGGGGTCGTTAGAGAATGCCTTGTGTTTCCTAACTTTGACGTGGGAGCCGCCACTGATTGAATTTCCTTTTTGCGCAGAGAGAAAGGGCAACGGAGAATTGAGACTAGGAAAGCTGAACGAGGGCAAATTAGGGCTTTTTGGTATAGATGGCAATGAGAATGGGAGAAATCTCTTGCCGCCGCTTCCAACTGGTCCGGAAGACGATCTGGGCCTCGTACTCGCGGTAAGGTCTCGCAGGACACTCTTGCTGGCATCTGACCTCTGAAGCCCCGTGCGTGAATTCTCTTCCTCTCCCTCTGCAAATGACCCGGACGTCGCTCTCCCGACCTCGTCCGAATCCCCATCGAATTGCCCCATCCCACCCATACTTTCCAGAGTAGCGACCTTCTCAGCCATAGGCGTCAGCGGGGATGTGAGCCGCGTCTGTACACGGCTAATGCTAACCCCAATAACTGATTCTGCACCCTCCGGCATGTTATCGTACAAGTACTGCCCTCCATCATCAGCGGAGGAGTCCGAGTCTCCATCAAGGACGAGCTCGAGACCCCGTGTCTGAACTGCCGCTGCCTGGCCCCCTCCATTGGCGTGATTAAACAAAGGAGATTTGGGGGAGAGGCCGTTTGCGGGCTGAAAGGCACCCCCCTGTGGCGGTGGTGGTGCCGCTGCTGCCATAGCGAGTGCCTATACTGTAAGTGGATACCGCAATACCGCAATACACCAGGCGTCAGAATCTAGAGTACGATCGACCACATTCAAAGAATCCATATCGCAAGCACGTCTCTGCTAGCGATCACAGCAATTGCGCCTGCTGTACAAGTTCCTCATGTACGCCGACATCATAATGACAAACGACAGGCATCTCGTATCCATTCAGGCGTCTCGTATGCTACTACTATTACGTATATTTCAGCGCGGATCTGCCGGAAAGCGATCTCCGTATGCTTTTGCACGGATAATTGTACATGTGAAAAATACAATTACTCCGTACTAGACATTCTGGACGTTCAGGTATGGAGCGTAGGCACATGACGCTAGATCTGGGCGTAAACAAGCTTTTTGCTGCGACATGGTAGTACTAGTCCTACTGCTTCCACAGCACTGCTGTAGTACCAGAGTACCACTACCATACCATACGCAGTACGGAGAGCTGCGGACATGGGGAAGGCATTTGAATGACACGTGACCGTGAGACTGCAACTGGTGGTCCCCATCACAATCCCCTCGTTGCATTCGAAGGGCATCCGGATCGCAATATACTGCAAGCCAGCCAAAAATGCTATTGGAATCTAGCTCCAGCTCTGGAGTCTTACTGGACAGCACGGCCTAGCACGGCAATCGCTACAGCACTCTCGCAGTGTCTGTCACCGTAGTTCCAACACATATAGTCAAACAGTCTCCGGACTTGGTCTTGCCGCCCGCCCACGCCCCGCTCTCCACGGCGTCTGTATATTTGACCGTGTAGAACCGCATTGCGCTGCCAGACGAGTATTGGTTCGGTAGCACGAGAGCGCGAATGGCATTCTGCCGTCTAGGGGAATAGCGCCGGCGAGTGTTCCCTCTCCGCCACTGATGGCGTTCACTTGCGGGACGAGCTCGGGGAACGAGAGTGCGTACTATAGGTTGAATTTGAGCATTTGCATATCTCGTGCTGTTTTTGCGAGGGGGGAGAGAGGTAACTTACTTCCTTGGCCCATCACATCATGCCTGGAATTGGATTTGAACTGCCCAGGCTCAGACATCATCAGGGCAATCAACTCCGCCTATTCCGTATTGGTAGTAATGTCGAACTTCTTAAATGCAGCATTAATGAAAGGAGCCGCCTGATCAGCCGTGGCACATTCGTCCGAGAACTGCGCACCATCGCAAGAAGCCGTGGCCTGTCCAACTTGAACAAGCTGCTGGGGGTGACACCGCCACCTGGCGAGCTCCCCCACGGCAGTAAAACGGAAGGAGATATCAGAAGGAGCAACACCACGCCAGGGACACGCATTTTTGCGCGAAAGAAAAAAAAAAGGTAGGCCCTTAAAAGCAAAGAGACAGTCCAGAGAAAAAACCCCCCAAAACACCCAGAAAACCGAACCCCGGGTAGAGATAAGTACGCGCCTCGTTGCGCGCAGCCATATCCAAACCGACCCTTAATTTATTCCTGTGATAGAGGGAAGAGGGATGGTGGGTTAGACAACTTGGTGAGACTAGGCGAGAAGAGCAACTGCTGCACCAGCATAGCCAGCGTAGTACCCGAATGTGGAGACGCGCCAGCCAGAATCGTCAGTCAGAAATTCGATACCGTAAAGCGTACCGCCGCCGCGGGCAAAGCGCGAGAGGTAGCGGTCCCAGTTCTCCTGATATTTGTAACAGTGGCCGAATTGGATGTGAGAGTGACAAAGGAGGGCTAAGGGCAAGATAAGAATCAGCGGGATTATTAGAGCTATTGAGAGTGGTTGAATAGAAGCATGGCAAGCAGGCTAGAGAGGCATACTGCCGTCCTCTGGAAGTTCCTTCAAGCCAATGATGATATGATCTTTTGGTGAGTTGATCCAGGAACCCTCAGGCACAAGGGTTGCGCCCACCGCTTCAAACTCTTCGCCACTAAATACACAGCTGGGACTCCGTCCGACATTGACAACATATCCCACATCTAGGAGGCGCTTTGGTAGTCGTTGGAGACACTAGACACGTTTAGCGTGTGGGAATGAGGATAAATTAGAGAATTAGAAGTATACAAGGCGACCGGCGCTCAAGCGGCTTCGTTTCCTAGCGCAAGTGGAGCACTGTCGGTGCCATGGCGTTTGTGTATTGGATGCGCTGTGGGGGAGCAAGATGCTGGTTAAATAAAAAAACAATTGTGCCAGGGCTAGCGCTTCAATTAAATCTCCAACGCATCAACTCCCAACATTGGGAGCATCCAAAAACAGCAGACTGAAGTGGTCAAGATCTGGATGCCTTTTCACTAGCATCTATATTGGTAATAATAACAACAACAGTAATAATAATGATAACAGCAACAACAACAATAATAATAATAATAATAATAATAATAATGAGAATATGAAAATAAAAAATTAAAAAAAAAATAAATGGAAAAAGCAAGGAAGGAAGGAAGAAGAGAAGAAGAAAAAAAGGGAAAGAGTGAGAGAACGAGAAGGCGGGTAAGAAATTTACGTATATTCAGGGGTACACGTGATCGTATATGTCTTGCTATAGTACATGTATTGTATATACATGGTACTTACTTTTGGGGGTAGTCACGGGGAGAGACATGGTCATTTCTCATTTCAAATTTATTGGAACAATCTTCATGCCAATTACCGTCTATTCATGTTATCTCGTCCTTCGTCATCCGTGAAAAGAGAAGGAAAGGAAAAAAACCTTATAAACAGAAGAGGGAAAATAGTGGTAGTCTCCCCATATATTCCGGCGTGGAGCCCCGATTTTTGTAGAACGAGAAGAGTATAAAGGAGGGTAAGTCTTACATCATCAACATCATCATTCATCTTGAGAGACGATTGGTCGAGGGACGCGGAGACATCTGATTGGTGAGAGAACATGGTTATGCTCCTCCCGTATTAGGCAGTGTAAGGGGTAGGGAAAAAAGAAAAACTTTGTCCTTCTTAGTAGTGAATGGAAAGCTTTTTAGGGGGGAAACTTGAGGGTATCTCCACAAAAAAAAAAAGAAAAAAGAACTTCACGGATGAGGAAGGGGATGTGAAGAGAAGTTTTGTAGAAATAGAATCCACGTAGAAGAGTGGTTCGCTCTTTCTTGTAATAGGACATGCGAGATCCATCGTTGGGATGAGAAATGACTTAGTTGTACTAGGGTATACTTTGAGGATTCCATCAAGAACACCATCCCTAGACCAACCAAAGGAGAGCTGAAAACACCATTAGGCCACTCGCTTGTATGCATTGAGGAGGCCTCGCTACGAAATTTGCAGAAGATAACCTCAAGTCCTTGTAGAACGTTGAGAAACGCCGTAGGTGTATCGTATAAAACCTCGCTAACGGCGGTTTGGCTTGCTGGTTTTGTGTGCTAGAGGCGATGAGAGGGGGCCGGCGTTGGCTCTTCTGGGCACTCTGATACGACCCCCTCTCGCGACAGGTGTGTTGCCGATACAGTAATTACAAACGTACACTTTTGGAAGCGCTTTTTCCTTTAGACCAACACATTTGGCGTGGAGCCACATGTTGCAAGAATCACTATTAACCGTTAGAAGCTCGTTTTCTTGAGATACAAGCAAGGACAATCGCCTACCATAGAATCATCAAACCCTCGAAGTTTACTTTTCGGCAGACACATCTTGTATCAGTACCACCTCTGCTGCTGCGATCGGTTCCGGGAGTTGCGATATCAGGGTCTGTGACGGTTGTTGGGGAAATATTGAGCGTTTCGCCGTAGGCGGTATTTGTCTGACGTTGGGAGGAGGGTGTTTCTTGGTGATAGAGTATGGATCTTGGAGAGGAATAAATCTGACGGCTTTTCAGGATTTTCTTGTTTGGCGGTGGGTTGGATACCACATCTATTAAGTTAGCACTAATAGAATCTGTCACATCATCAGAGAGAACGAACCTTCTGTCCGCTCCTGTTTCTTTCTTTTAATGAGTTGCTTAATAGCATGCTGTGCAGTTCCATCATCAAATTCTTCATCCACCTCTAGCACAGTTTCAGCCTCGCTCGCAGTTTCCTTGTCGTGGAGTGAATGAAGAGCTGATGAACTGGTCCCATGTAGTTTCAAACTCCCAAAGCTACTTCCGCTCTGCCTCCTAAAATCGATAGCCCGGCCACGGTTTGGTCCACCGGGAGCGCTTTTCGACGGAGAGGATAGGCTGGAGCTGAATTCCGAAGGCTCATATATGCTCCTATTCTCAGATCTTGACGTGGGGTGTGAGGGAACTGTAGTGTTCGAATATCTACTTGGCTGAGGGGCTGTATTAAATCTAGCCAATTTTGGTCGCTCACTTCGTCCGACAGGAAAAGTAAAGGATGGCTTGCGACTGATTATATCTGGGGTGTCGCTATCTGTAGAGGTATCGCTCTCCGTGTCACCCTCTTCATGTCCTATTGCTGCGCCAACATCTGTCTCCCATTCAGACTCTTCAACAACAAACTTTGTTTCGGCCTTTGCGTGGCCCTGGTCGTCAATCGTAAATGAGATCATTGTGCGAGGCTGGGGGGTTTTCTCTGGGATAGAGCTTAGTGTGGCCTGCTGTGCGGCTCTCTTTGAAGGTGAGCTACGACGGTCTGGTGCTAGATTTTCGTCGTTGATAATCCCGAGAGCATTGATACCTAAAGATTTCTCTGACCGCATCGCCCTATTTGAGGTGCCGGTGGCGCTTTCGCTCAGGTGCTGAGTTCGTTCGACGGATGGGTTTGATGAGCTAATGTTACTTCGGCCGTAGGCATTCGCTGATTTTTGGGGTCGAGTTTTCCGTACATTTTCCAATCCTCGTTCTCTCTCAAGCTCTTGGGTTTGATGATGATATGGCTGTATTCTCGACGTAGCTGGCCCGCTGTGTTCAACGCGATAGTTCGCGTCAGGCTGTGTTGAAAAGCAAAAGATGAGGTTGGGGTTGACTGCGCCGTCCGAGATGGCCGGTATGTAAGTGTAGGAGTTAGGTGTGGCTTGGGAAAGTGGGGCTTGCGAAAATTCAAACGCCGGGAAGCCGTCAGAGTGCGATGCTAGGCTCTGAGTAGTGTGGTTGTCCGACATGGATCCAAATAGTAGCGTAGAGTCTCCAGCCTGGTCAACGTGGCGTTCGTTTTGCCCGTTGATCCCCCAGTCCAAATTTTGATTTGAGGTATCGATGTTTTGACCAACCAAGCCGTGTTCAGCGTCGAAGCCTACCCCTATACCGTTAATCTCTGAACTTGGATCCCAGAATAGCTTATGGGAAAGGGCTGGGGTGCTTGCTGGTGCCGACAGAGGATATCCGTACATGTCCAGTACGTCAGATGAGACCTGTGGATTTTGGAAGGTTTGATGTAAGTCTCTAGACTCTTGCTGAGCCGAGCCATGTCCGTCTAGGGGACTGGCATCTAGAAGGGTGCTTTTTTTATGCTCGCGCCCGCTTCCAGAGGCGCTCCCGGTGGTGTGTAGTCGTGTTTTGCTTGTCTTTCGTCTTATATATCTCTCAGTCATTGTGCGGGACGGTGGAGGCGTTTGAATTGACCTCGCTGAATTCGCAGTCTGGTCTGCGTCCAAGTAAGAACCAAACTTAGCAGGTGTTAATTGCCTAGCACGTTTGGTGGGTGATGAGATAGGGGAAGATAGTAGTTGGTTGGGGGGGTGAACGGGCGATATTGGGATGTTTGAGAATCTGGACTGTTGCTGGACACTAGAGGCCAGGCTGATTCTCTGGTTCTCCGGGTCAGAAAAGTGTCTCTTGTGGCTGGCTGAGCTCGAAGGGCGACGGCTGCTGTCAGGGGAGGGTGCAAACGACTGTTGGAAAGACTGCTGTTGCTGAATAGGGCCCTGGAAAGATGCCCTTAGGTATTCTTGATAGCGTGAACTTTCGCACTTGATCTGAGAATCAAACACCGTAAATTCAGGGCTCTCCGGCAAAAATGGTGTGTCGCTAAGTCCTGGACCAGTTGCGGATGTTGGAGTAGGTATGGGCGTAGGAGGTTGAGCGTTCGGATTGGCAAAGCTAAAGACAAGAGAAATGAAGCATCAGCAAGGCTCTCTCTGTACCCCGTGGAAGATAAAACTTGTTTGCGTACCCATACACTTGGCCTTCCCAATTCATAGCAGTTGACTTAACGACTATTTACCGGGAGTTGGCAGCTGTATTCTCTGTGAGCTATCCCAACTTTACTCTATACACTCCCCTCCTCTATGGGTAGATTGTAGTAGCAAACATACAATTCCCACAATGCTATTTGATCTGGCATGAAATACTCAGACTAGTTGCTTGTTGAGTTCCAGGACAGAGTCGTAAATTCATCAACGGTCGTTATCGGGCGATAGTAGGTGTGATCATCCTATTATGGTATACTCATTAGACGATCATAGACTGCCTTGATCTTCATAATAGGGCTCTGTAAGGTCAAGCCATCGTGGGCTAAGGCATAGAGGACTTTTGTGACTCTCACCTGCTGGGTCTTGAACTGCTTCAGATTCCTCAGACACCAGCAAAACTTGCCACTTACCGGATCGGAACTTTGTTTGATATCCCCTCTGCAGCGTGCCGTTGCCTCCGTGTTTTTGCGTCACGACTCAAACTAGGTCTTGTCCACTGTAGAGATCCAGCTTGGGAATGGGGCGGTAGGCGCTGTGACGGAAATATCACCAGCAAGACAGTGTCCCCCCGACGAGCATGGATTTTACACAACCCTGCGTTCCCAAGCAAGAGGTGACAAACGAGTGCTGTAGACCTTGGAGCACTGGTTTTGCGTGAAGAGAAACGCTGTACTCCGTAGATCGAGGCCCTAGGGTTCGGTCGTGTCCGAAAGGGGAAAATGAAAATCGTGAGCGTCGTAAAAATTCGTAACTGTACTGAACGCTCTCTGTCCAGGATCCGCTAGTGGTGGTGGCCTGTGGGACAACCATACAAGAGGTGCTGGTTTTACGTTGACGATCGATACAGAGCACAGGAATGAACCTCCTCAGACTCCTAGCCGACTTTGGAACTGGCGTGCTTACTCCAGAGGCCAAGACGTTTCTCACGGAACAGTATTAGAGCGATGGAGGCCAATTCTCACGCCGGTAGCTCGGCAATGGCAGGTCTTGGGGTATGGGTCTTGAGGGAAGAGCCTGCAGGGCCGTAGTAACTAGGACATATACAGCAACGACCTACAGAGTCGTCTTGGGGCTGGAAAGGGAGTGCGGAATTCTTTCGGGCGTCTCCACATTGATTGCGCTCCTGCTACGTCTGCCCTCCCAGCTGCCAGAGCATGCTCGACTGGCCTTTCCCATTATTCCCGGGCCCCGATCCACAACTTTGTCTCTGACAGAAAATCTCCCATTAAACCATCGCTAATGCAACCCCTCGTCCCAGAGGAGGTCGCATAGGCAGCCACTAATAAGTCATCGCCGGCCATCATTGGCCCCAGCAGCAATCAATCTTCTTGGGGCGGCGCTAATCTATGATCTCGAATTCTGATCGATTCACGCCATGGAAAACCAGCAAACCCATCTGCCTGAATTCGCCACTATCGCCGGTGCAGGGAAGCCGATAGCAGACCGGCTTCCCCCAGACCAAAGAGCAGCCCAGCAGCCCAGCAGCCTGCCCGAGAGCGTCAGAACGGCGAAATGTCTCCCTCTGGCTTGTGCCACTGAGCGTCTCTCGCTTGGGTTCGCTACGGTGGAGCATGACTCTCTCCTGTGCTATGTACTTTTGCGTGTGCGTGCAGGTACGGAGTACAAGAGCGCTCCGGACGTGCTACTACGTATGTAAGGTACCGTCGGTCCGTGTCGGGATGCAATTTTCCCAGCCTCCAACGGGCGTGTGCGACTCTCCTTAGAGCCAGCCAAGACTACCGCTAGAGCTCGAATACGTGCGGAGCATATTCCGTATTGTGCATGGTATGGAGTATATTTATGTGTAATGTGCTTGTCTAGAACCATACCATGCCCCTTGATGGTATTTGTAGTGCACATGCTTCTGGGCGAGTGCCTTGGGCGTAGGAAGTTGGACGGGTAGATCTCACGTATGAACAAACTCCTCCGCAGCATGTAATCTTGGGTTGCGTAGGCGCCGCTGCGCTGTCCAGCCTGCCCATCACTGTCTGTGCTGTCAGTACCCGTCCCGCGCGTTTAATCTCGGGGTATTACGACGTAGCAAGCTCCTCGGTCCTCTGTCTCCCACGGGCTGGGGGTCGCCAGGCAATTGGGACACCACTGAAACTACCTGGCGATATCAGGGATATCAGGGATATCAGGGCCAGCTAGAGGTGCCTGTTGGCTGAGATTTGCTTACAAACTTAGCGAGATAATACAAGATTTCGAAGTTTGATCGGGGCCGATGACTGGCTGGTGGTCGGCGACCCCATCGCTGGGGGAATGACTCCATCCACGCTATATTTGGGGGTTTGCCAGCGTGGCAGGGCTGAGACGGCACGGTGTCACCTGCATGTGCCACACTTGCCAAAAGAAGAGAAGACAAATCTTGTTTGATGGCAAGACGGCCGAAGCATCACATCGGAGCGGAGCTGTTTGACTGGAGTGCGGGCCCATGTTGTATGTGGTGTTGTGCGTGCGTGCGCAGAGAGTGCCAACATCTCTTCCGTAGCTGCGTACTGTAGTAGAGTCCGTAGGGTCCGTCTAGAGAAGTGTTCCAGGCTAGCTGGCGACAAGCTTCGGCTCTTCTCATCCAGAAACTACTGGTGCCTGGGCCTGACGTGCAACATGAACTCTATCGGCAAAGAGCCAATCGTGCCTGGTGAGGCGTTCAGTTCAGTCAGCCACAACCCGTATGCGCAACACATGGATGCTGCGATTCGACGGGGGTCCCCACAACGATCTTGTCCCTGGAGCCTCATGTCTGTGGCGTTGGTGTCTCGGGCGTGAGATTGGGATGGGCGACGGTTGGACAAGAGTTCATCCTCTCTCGCTGCAGAAGCGTCCAACCACCTGCCCACACATGGACGTACGAAATACAATGGGGGGGGTGCTGTACTCCGTCCATGTGCTGTCCATACGAGGCCATCAGACCATTCCAGCGCCACAAAATACGGAGGCGTTGTTATTTCTTTTCACTTGCTGTGCCGCGTGCAGGATCCCCCTTTGTAAGCAGCTGTGGGAAATAGCTGTAATACGGCGCGACGAATGCCCGGCCTATCTGGTGGGGTTCGTGCGCACGGAAGGAACGCCCAATTTGTTCTCCCTGGTCGTGTGTCCCGGCCCTTCTCCCAGAGCGACTTTGCTTTCCAGCCACGCCTGCGCGGGTTTTATTGTACCGCCCTGGTATGCAGTCAGTCTGCGAAGTAGGGTAACAGAGTGCCATTCGATTACAGTATGCTAGTATACCGAGAGCCGAGAGCCGTGATGGCTGAGTAGTGGTCGTTGTGCGTTATTGCACAGCAGGCTCTGCCGGGTACAGAGTGAGGGGCTAGGTGGGCACCTACTTCGCCTAGCGGAAGTTATATCAATTGCCTGTAGCGTACAGAATACATATCCCTCGGCCGCCGCCACTTCCCCCCCCCCCCATAGAAAGTATGTGTGTACAGGAAGTACAGCGAGAACTGTGTTTTGTGTGCTGGGTCATCCACCTGGCGCGGTAGCATTCTTCGTCGTTTGTTTCTCGAATTTGCAGAAAAACAACAACGCCGGCACCATGGGAAATTACACGACATTAAAGAAACGTTTCTTCCATTTCTCCCCTATAACAAAACACCGTATTACCATTACCCTCTCCATCGCATCCTAAAAGCTGTCCTATGGTCACCGACTGCTCTCCAGTCCCAGCACGCCACCGCTTCGGCCGTGGAGACTCCCATTGACCCTTTCTCTAAGGCCCTTGAGGCTGCCAACGTCACTTGGGGTGGGGTTTCCACCCTTCTTCCTCGGACTCCGTCGCAGCGCGAGTCTTGGCTCTTTCTCTTCCTCCGTCTCCTCAGAAATAATGCGTGGCAATCCGTTCCCGATGTCCTGGAGAGCCTGCTCCAGCGACTCAGAAGTCGACGTTTTTAGGCTCTCTTGGAAGCCGGGTAGCAGACTTTTTGTACCGGCGCGCCTTCCTTCATTCTGACTGTCTGATGGTTCCGCCGCAACGGATGTACCAGACATCCCGTTCTTTGCTACATACTGGGCGCTTTTGCGTGAACGTTCATACTTAGCTGAGACGTCTCCGCCGGTCCAAGTGGTGCCGAGGATACGGTCCCAGAATGTAAAGAAGGGCTGGGAGAAGTTTGCCTGCGAAGCTGTTACCTCAGCCGAAATAGTTCACAAGAGCTACGGGAGAGCGCACCTTTATACCCCAGCTCTGGTGGTGGATATCGTGGTAAGCGGCATTGTTGCCAGTCAGATGTTGTAGGGGATCCCAGGGAAGCGCATAACCGCAGTGATCGTCGACTGTCTTGATGGTGGAGCAGGTGAAAAACCACATCCCTTGTCGTGTTGTTAAGCCCGCAAGCTTGAAGGCAATGCTAGCCCCCATAGTGTCGAGGAGAAACCCTTCGAATGGATGATTGTATAGCGCACCGAAGGCGTAAGGAACGTAAAGTCGGTGATGGCGTGAATGGAAGGTGCCTGGACAGGAAATGAGCACAATGCTCACAACGTTAGGTCACCTAGGACATATCATAAACTAGATGTAGTAGGCTTTACTTACGGTATAACCACAAGTTCGAATGCATTGCCCTATGAAGGAAGTATTGCCAAGTATCCATGAAAAACACGGCCAATGAGAATTGGAGCGCAGGTACTAGTATCCAGTAGATGATTTTTGCCAGGACTATTTCCCAGGCTGCAAATGCAGGAACAACAGCTACATCGCCAGAGCTGAGGGAGACTGCGTGCGTCAACCAAGGATAGTTGCCCCCAGCCAGGAAACCGGAGAGCACCGGATATGAATTGGCCATGTTCTTTGCCATGCCAGTGGCATTTAGGCCAACAAGAGATAATAGTCCAGGAATCAGCCTTTGTGCCAGCCTAATTCTTGTTGCCCAGACTGAAACATCATAGTCTTCTTTCCCAATGACGTCCTCCGGCTCAGTCATGCCAAGCAGGACGCCAATCACAGTTTGTATGACCTGCTGAATGAGGACATCCCGGATGACGTCGGTCTTTGAGACGTGGTTTCTCTTCAAAAGCTCGATAGGTGTGTGCAGGCGATACTGTGGCAGGTAGTCGTTAACGTCGAGAAAGTGGAAGAAGAGGGACAAGGCCCAGTAGGCGACGACGGGAAATATGAGAGTCAGGAACTTGTCTGGAATAGGGGCTAGGAGGGGCGGAAGAGGCGACAGCGTATACGGCGGTAGCGGCGGAAGGGCGGCCATGGCCGTTGAATTCGACATTATGAGAAAAGCAGCCCGTCCCAGGCTGTGGGTAGTGGCACGAGAGCAAAGATACGAGAGTTCGAACCGGTTCAAAGGGGCTGTTTGGGTGCCGGACGAATACTTGCGCGTGATGGCACGCGCGTCTGAACAGCCACAAAACGAGGCCGACGCAGTGATGGAAGACGAAAGGAGTGGCAGGGCGATGATGTTCGGCTTGACTGTAAGGAACGTGGTACGAATTTTATGAGCGTAAGGATAACGGAGGTTCGTCAAATTGATTTCCGTCCCTGTGACCTGCCGCTTTTACATGGCTGATGGCCTGTGATTCTGCACAATACGCCGATGCAGCAGAGTCGAGAGCACTTGCTTAGTCATTGAGTGTATTGTGTAACTCTTGCATATTGTGCAATATCGAACTTGCACAAGCACAGAACCGGCCCTTTGGTAGCTTGGGTTCGTTCGTTTGGTGAGTCTGCACTGTGCTATGTACTTCCGCGGTCGCAAAAGCGGCGGGGCAGCCCAACCTCGCCACTGCCACGCCGTCATGTGATTGCACGAGCTTCTTGGCTGTGTACCGAGTACTGTACGTACATATACATGGACTGCATAGAATAGTATCTATTCACAGAGTATTCTGTACTATCTTTGCACACATACTAGCATACTGTTGTAGTGTGCCTTGCCGCCGCACTACGGTATTGCCATAGCGCACAGTTCGCTCAGAGGTGAGTCCAAGCATAGAGCCCCGGAGCCCTAGGGCGCAAGCGTGATCAGATATCTGCCCTAGAGGCACAGAATAGCTGCGCCGCGAGATATGTGCGTGAGTAGTCAAGTCAATTGAAAAGCAGTTCGCGCCCATAGGTATAAGCCCTCACCTTTATTTAAATCGTGACCACTATTTAGATTATAAGCTGCGCCAACACATACTAGCACCCATACTCTGTATTCAGGCCAATGTTTGGACTTCCGGTGGAGAGGCCCCGGCTCCCCCGTCGGCTTTGGGCCCTTCTCGAGACGCATAGCTTGAAAAAGTTTTTGAGTTTTTAATAGTGGATTTTCTTGGTGTTTTCACGTTTCATATGCGATTTTACCACGTAGAAAGCCTAGAGGCCGCCTTTGGATATTTCATTTCGGAAAACATCTACCGCTTGCCCCTGCCTCTACTCCCGCCTCGACTCCCGCCTCGACTCCCGCCTCTCTTTCTCGCGTCCGCCGACTCGCCTCTCCTGCCCTTTGGAGTCTTTGAGCCTTTGCCGCTCCCACCAGACTTGTCCAGAGCGCCTTTCCCGGCTCTTTCAAGTGCCCCCTTTTTCCAAATTCTCCCTGTCTCCCTCCCCTCTCTATCGTCAAGTTTCTTCTTCATCTTGTTGCTTAGCTTCCTTTTCCCTTTCCCCCCGCTCTCGGCCCCATTGAGCTCCACCTTCCCCAGGATCTTCGCCCGCCTCTTCTCCTTTTCACTTTCAAACCATGTTCTTTTCGGCTTTGCCATAATCTCGTCCTCATGGTCGATAATATTCTCACCACGTTTGAGCTGCATCTCTACCTGCGATAGCTGCTTCTCTTCCCTTTCCTCCTTTAGGGTCTCCTCGATTTCATCGTTCAGGTCATCGACCTCAGCTGCCCATTTGTCTGCGGCATCAGGGTCGATAGCCCGACTAACGATCCTAGCTCCCTGTGCCCTCCCCGCCTTAACTGCAGCTTTTACGACTTTGCGGTCGGGCTCAGCGGCAAGAGTGCAGGCGCGGCCGGTGCGACCAGCACGAGCGGTACGACCGACGCGATGCAAGTAGATTTCGTGTGACTGTGGTGCTTCGTAATTGATGACTGTGTCAACTCCTTTGATATCGAGACCTCTGGAGGCGAGATCGGTGGCAAGGAGGAAGGAAACTTTGCCGTCTCGAAATGCCTCAACGCTCCTGATTCTCTAGTGATAACAAACGGTTAATGAATGGAGAGCTTCCAAACACAAACTAAAGTACACACCTGCTCTTGACTCATGCTGCCGTGCAATTCGGCAGCCTTTAGCCCGCAAAGTCCAAATAGAACCCTTGTCCTGTGGGCCTCTTTCTTCTGCCTGAAGAATACGATAACCCGTTCTGTGTACACGCCCTTACACAAAAGTAGCAGGTATCCTAAGCGTTTGTTTTCCCGACCAGGTCTGATCCTGACGAACTCCTGTACTAGCGTTGCCACAGTTTGCCTGCTTGTATCAACCAATAGTCGAACTGGCCTGTTCAAGCCAACTCGTATAAGTTTGTCCACGGAATCGGTCATCGTAGCAGAAAAAAGCATTGTCTGACGAGATTTCGGAATGGTAGTCAGGATCTCATTCAATTCATCTGCAAACCCATCTTCGAGCATCCTGTCTGCCTCATCCAGGACTAGAATCTCTATGGTATCCACAGTAAAGCTAGGTGAATTGCGCATATGATCAATAAAGCGCCCTGGTGTTGCAATGATCACATCGGGCCTCAACCTTAGCTCGGCTTCTTGGATCTTCAGGCTCAAACCCCCCACTGCAAGACAAAACTTTATGTCCGTGAAACTCGCTAGCTTGCAAGCAACAGAATGGCACTGTATCGCCAATTCCCTTGTTGGGGCCAGGATCACCACCCGGCTCGTAGAAACCTTCTTAGGTCGGTATAGCAGACGTTCTAAAATTGGGACGACAAACGCAGCAGTCTTTCCAGACCCAGTAACAGCGCCTCCAACAACATCTTTGCCAAGCAGGGCAACCGGTATTGTCTTAGACTGAATTGGTGTAGGTTCAGAGAACCCCATGGAGGCCAGTCCGCGAAGGATGGGTCTCGAGAGAGATATGGATTGGAATGAACTCGGGGGCTCCTTAGCGGTCTTGTGCTTGGCGCCGGGTTTCTCTTCAGGGGCAAAGAAAGCCTCACGTCGAGCAATTTCGTCGGGGTCTTCCTCCCTGTCCGATGATGCGGTAGAATCCTCCACGTCGTCCGGGTGGGCGACCGGTGAGGCTACTGATTCGCGATCCGAACCTCCATCATAATCATCTGGGTCAGTGCTGTCATCATCACCATCGTCATCAACGATGCCATCTTGATCGACTCTAGGGGCGCCAATGCCGAGCACATCTTCGATGAGAAGCCCACAGTCATCCCCACGGAGTTCCTCGAACCCGGACTGACTGTCTGTATCGTCTCTATCGTTGATTTTATGCAGCCGTTGGCCCTCCTCGGATCCGGGGTTGTCATTGGCCTCGGCTTTTCTAACTAATCTCCTTGCGATAATCTCATCAATGCCCACGGCCTTCTTATCGCCACGCTTTCCTATTTTCGTACTATCGAAGTCCCAGCCTTCATACTCCCTGATAGCGTCACCGAAGTCACCGGTTTGGAATTCGAAGTCCGAGTCCAAAGCTCCATCATCTCCGCCACCATTGCTTAGTGCAAGGTCTCCCTCATCAACGAGATCTCCTGCATCGTAAAACCCCTTCGTCTTTTTGCTTTTGCCTTTGTTGTCTCGTGAATCGGTTGCATTCCCTCGTTTTCGTTTTTTGCTGCGTTTCTGTCCGGCAAGTGAGGGCTCCTGTGATGTGGGTATTTCCGCCTCTTCGGTAGCATCAAGAGACCCAGCTTCATCGTCGGAAATAGTCATGACGAATTCGCCGTGGTCTGGACTGTATCCCGCCATCGTTGTCAATATCTGGACACTGCCTTTCAAAATAGGTTGTGGAAGTTTTCTGTCCTTGGCAGTCTAATCCTAAAGCGGCGTAGCAGAACCCGTTCACCGCCCGGCAGAATGATTACATGCATATGGTATCTACAGAGTGAGTACTCCGTACAGATGGTGTGACTCTCACCGCTGGTTCGCCCCGAATCCCCATTACCTCCTTAGGGGGGATCGTTATATAGTCCATAATCAACTTACAACCACGTAGTAATTAAGTTATAGTTGTAGAGCACATTGATTGCGATGAATCGGCACGAGGCCCGCAATGGCGCTATTCTAGAGGATGTGAGAAGTGAAGGCATGTGTAACACCTAACGCCAGAAGACGGCACAGGGGTACCTGCGACTCCTCGAACGACAGATTTGTGGTACGAGCTTGTCACTCAACCCATAAGCCGTTGCAGATATCCTCGTTACATCTCCCACGGAGCCACCCCTAGAACGCGTAGGCTTTAGATTTCTTATTCCTACCCCAATCCCGCTCAAACGCACCGGTATTAATCTACCAATCGTCTTCTACTTCAATAAAATTCATCTTGCGTTTGGCCTCTTCGTATACCATCTCCATTGACTTGACAGTTCCTGCGTCTAGAACCTGTGGTTCAGTCCGGCCGCGAAGGACCCGCTGGACTTGGCGTCGGCGAGCAGCGGTGGTTGGACCCCCGGTGTTGAGGCAATTTTCCGGAGTCGTTGGACGAGACTTGAGACTGAGGGTAGAAAGTGCATAGGACTCCTCGCCATAGGTTTCGGGAGGGGACTCATTGTCCACCTCGCTTCTACTAACTCTTTCGACTTTGTTCTCGTCTGAGGCGTCTAACCAGGCAACAACCCTTCGAAACCCCTGACGGGGAGGAAGAAAATCATTGTCTTTTGGTGATTCAGCAGTCCTCTGATGCAAAGGGACCCCGCTCATAGACCACCCACTACCTTCAACCTCCTGTGCTTGTTGCTTCCCGGTAGGGGTATTCACGCAGAGACTAAGTCGCCAATTAGCGGACCCCTGGTGGCTATGGGAACTCTCGTTAGCCGCACGGCTGCCCCGTCCACGGCCTCTGTGCCCTCCACGTGCACGGCCTCGCTGGATGCCTCCATAGCCTCTGGGTTCACGGGCTTGAGTCCAGGAAGTCGGTCTGGCCTCTGATGTCGTACCCAGTTGTTGGGGTCTCTCTGTGTCGAATTGGACTGCACGTTTGAGGATTTGTGGCTGACCATTTGCGAAAGCTTCAGACTGGCGGCCTTCTACAGCTTGTGGGGTCTTGGTGGTGGAGGTTTGTACCGAATGAGATTCTGGCAGAATACACTCTGCATCCGCGTTATTGACACTAGAGCTCTCGTCGCGATTGCCGGGGTTGTACCGATAATAGCCTCCTGCAGTAGTATTCCCAAAAAGCGCTGTGGCGACACCAGTAGTTGATGTTGCATTGCCAGGGTTACCGGTTGTGGCCCTGGGCTTTGGTAGTATTCGCACTTGACCATGCTTCGGATATCTAGGTGTGGATCGGCCAGCTGTCTGTGAGTAGTTTTTATGGCCTGTATGGTCCATTTCTCCTAGCATATCTAGCCACTCCTTGGAGCGCTAAATAGCGGCTTTGATAGTCCGGTTCGGTATCAAGTGAGGAGTGTTTGAACGGGAATGTGAAAACATAGGTCAGTTCAGGAGCCGATAGGATGATATAGTGTAGGAGATAAGAGAAGCGAAAGCGCTGTTATCTCAACTCATGTTGTTTAGGTCCTCTTTTGTTGAGGAACGTGAATTGTGGGGAATTACACTGCAGAGGACAGTGGTGCTATCTTGTCGAAAACAAGCGACACCTTATACGGAAAACCACATTGGGCGTCAAACCATAACACAAACCTCAACAATGTTGTCAATCCTCCGTAAAGCCCGCCTCAGGGACAAAGAGATGCGAATACTAATGCTGTAAGTTCCTGTCCACTTGGACTCTGGTTCCAGGCTGAATGTTCGGCGCTTAGGGGATTAGATAATGCCGGGAAAACAACGATAGTGAAGAGAATCATGAACGAGGATGTCAACACAGTGAGCCCGACGTTAGGGTTCATCATCAAGACGATCGACTATAATGGGTAAGCAGCTTCGGCGAACCGTGATTAGGCTACAGCTGATGCTATTCGTAAAAGATATAAACTAAATATATGTGAGAGATCCCGATTCTACCTCTAGGCCTAGCCTGACGGTATCAAGGGGACGTTGGTGGTCAGAAGACCTTGCGGTCGTACTGGAGGAACTACTTTGAGAAGACTGATGCACTCATATGGGTTGTCGATGCTACTGACCGGATGCGAATCGATGACTGTAGAGAAGAGCTTGCAGGACTGCTTTTGGAAGAGGTAAATGCAGCCTGTTAGCCTCGTTGAAAAATGCTAACTCTCTGGCGCTACTACAATGGAGAGGTTGATGGGTGCTAGTTTGCTGGTGTTTGCAAACAAGACTGACGTGGGAGGGTGCATGACACGGGAAGACATACAAGAGGTATGTAGCGTCCGGAAAGCGGGTGGTTACCTAGCTCCTGATTGACAGCTCGAATCGTTGTGCACAGGGGCTCCAGCTAGATTCTATCAAGACTCATAAATGGACAATTGTCCGCTGTAGTGCCATCACAGGGGAAAATCTCAAGGAAGGCCTCCAGTGGGTTGTTCAGGATGCCAAAGAGAGATTGTTCCTGTACTAAGCAGCAGATCTTGTTAGTCTTGCAAGTGGAAATGCCCCGCGTTTCTCCGTAAAATCACTTGACTACCATCAACATATTTACTCCGTAGCACCGAAGTGGCAGCGTAAACCACCACTTGGTCACACTGTTTAAGTCTGACACCTGAAGTGGTAGTCCCCTGCACAGGGTTTGACCGAAAATCCCTATATAGAAACTGCAGCCGAGCCTCGAATCCCAATTGAGCTCGACGGCCAGACTCCGTACAAACATTTGTTTCAATCCCGCTCAGTCCCGCTGAACATTGCTCGATGATCCCGCGCCGACAACTGGCAGCGTTAGTATGTCCGGCACAGCGATTCCCGAGTCCGAGGACGTCA
The DNA here is from genome assembly GCA_021527025.2 of Geoglossum cookeanum. Classification (NCBI taxonomy): domain Eukaryota; kingdom Fungi; phylum Ascomycota; class Geoglossomycetes; order Geoglossales; family Geoglossaceae; genus Geoglossum; species Geoglossum cookeanum. Next base: position 21,679 of record JAJDFF020000275.1, on the reverse strand, counting down.
ATGACTTCCTACAACGTATCCGTGAGCTCGGGGATAAACGCGATAAGGAAGACGAAGAGCGCACGAAGAGACTCGAGGAGGAGATACTGCAGGGCCGCGCTGAGAGGCAAGCCAGAAGAGCAGGTCGGTAGCCAACCCTCCAGAAGTCCAGTGCTACGGGTTGGACGCGTCTGAGTTTTTACGAGCACGGAGAACACGCCTGGACTTGTGGCGCTTTCAATCCTCATCATTCCCCACTTCCGTCTTGCCCACGCTCAGAGCGGTTCGATGGATTGTATACCCACGAACTGTGCAGCATATAGCGGCCTGACAAACCCTTGTGCGGTTAAGCAAGTGTGCTGAGGGCATAATATTGGCTGACAATCAGCGTTAGAGCGCGCAAGATCCCTCTCGCCGACTAAGGATTCTCCTTCCAACACACCACAGTCCTTGAGGTCTCTAGCCATGGGCACTCCAAAGCTCGAGGCGCCGATCACACCTCAGGAAACCACATCTCGGGACTTAAGAGTTCGTGACGTTGCAGTGCGTGACGCTCTGGAACGACTCACTGGCGAGCCATTGCCTACAAAAGATGCAAGACCGTATGAGGATGCGAAGCCCCGCAGTGTCGCGATAGATGATACATTTGGACAACCTACTGGCGAGCTGCGACTGGCAAACGACATAACATCAGACGTGAGCGTTTCTGAACAACCTGTAGGAAAGCTGCCGTCAACTAAAGATGTAAGATCGAATGCTGGGCGGAGCTTGAATTTCTCTGAAATGCCGAAGACCCGCGACGGTCGCTCACAGCCCTCTCCTACCGCTGCAATTGCACCGTCGAGAAGCTCTCCCCTATCATGGCAGCGTCGCCCAAACCCTCAAGTTCCAAATGAACCCCGAACTAAGCCCCTTTCCCAAACGGAAATCGAGCAAAGCCCGGCAGAATCACCCCGAACAGCGTTAGAGCCTCATCGCGTCGAAAGCTCTAGCCTATCCCGAAGTCAGATTGCTCAGTCGTTAGGTTCCAAGGATCCTTCATGGTTCAAGCAGACCGCGGATCGAGGAGCGGGCTCGCCAGCTTACCGTAAGCCCCAAGAGGACACATTACTAGACATGCCTCTAGCAACTACAAGAATGCGTCTACCAGGCTTGTCACGAGAATCAACAGTAGAACCTGATGATTCGGTTTCTCTTGTGGGAAGTTATCGTTCAGGATCCCCCTCAAGGAATAGCTCCATTAGAGACAAGAAGCCATACTCCTCCAATTCCTCGCTCTCAGGTATCGAATCTAGATCGCCCTTGCCTATGTCAAACGTTCAACGACTCGATCCACCAGCTTCCGATTCGGCCTCTTACTCCAGCGGAACCCAGGATGACCAGTTGAGTATTGGTCGTATGCCGACAATGTCGCCTTCGCAAGGCCGAATATCTCCTGAGCGGCTCGAACGCGCTGCATCCCCTACGAAGGGTCTTGGGGGTTTCGTCCAGAGCGCAATGCTCAAACGTTCGGACAGCGTCAACAAGAGATGGGCTGCCCAGCCGAACGCTGGGCCTAGTCGAGGTAATTCTATTGTTAGTAGCCGTGGAGCATATGGCAGTCCAGGTGGAGATTTAGCTGGACTCTCCAGACCAGTGAGCATCGAGCCACAGCAGAGTAGTACTGCTCGAGGAAACCCACCCATGCTAGACGAACGACCTAGCTCCAGTCATAGCAGTGTAACTATAACTTCAGGCCCCACGGAAAACCAAAAATTATCGACTTCGAGTAGATCGGCCTCCCCTCCAAACGACGGACTTACCAGGCAGGTGCTACCTATCCATGGTCGAGCTGAATTAACTATGGGCGGGGATTCTGAAAAGAATTACCCGACCAGTCCGTCTAAGACCATGGATGCAAGGAGGTGGAGTCCTACAAAAGCCAGCTGGCTTGAGAGCGCATTAAACAAGGACCCAGAAAGACCCAAGCCAAAGGGACCGCCGCAGCAACCCAGTTGGATGGCCGAAATAAATAAAGCTAAGGCACAGCGTGCTGCTACAGACCTTAGCCGTACTGGAAGCACTAAAGAAGTCAATATAGGGGGGCTCATGAGGCCGCCTCCACCTGGCGGACTACCAAACCCCCCGGGTGCTGGGGGTCCTCCAGGCGGGTTTATTTCTAGTTCCAGAGCGAAAGGAGGGCTAGAGAGCGTAACCAGCCAGACGGCCCCCCCCAAGGCAAAGAGCCCGCCGGCGAAACCAAAACCGTACAGTCTTTCTCCGAAAGCGCCAAGCCCCACGACTAAGGGTCCTCCCGGCTCGGAAAGATTTGGAAATGAAACAGAACAGCCTTCTGAAACGGAACAGCCGGATGAGCGAATCCCTCTTTCAGAAGAGCGAACTTTCAATGAATCTGCTAAGTCGCCGCCACCGTTTGGGAATTCGAAGCCCAACCCGCCCTTGAAGAATGATGCCCTCAACGCGAGAGTCAGCCTCAAGCACCGCCAGTCTACTAACGTAACTAATAGCAATGATGAACCGGAGTTTAAGAATATCTTCGGCAGGCTTAAATCCACGAAGACTCAGAATTACGTTGCACCCGACGAGCTGAAAAATAATATTTTGCGGGGTAAAGCCGGTTTGAACCTCACCGGCGGACCGAAGAAGACAGAGCGTAAGGATGAGTTTAGAGAAAGCATTCTTAAAAAGAAGGAAGAGATGAGGGCTAAAGCAGGTGATGGGCCAGCTTCGGGGCCCAAATGGCCCGGTAGTAACCCCAGCTTTGAAAAAGAGAAGGGATCTGTGGTTCCAGAAGCCATCGCCAAGAGGGGGAGTTTACATAGGTCAACTACTGGTGGTGGTAGCGATGAGAAAGGAAAGGCTCCAACTCCGCCAGAGGCTATTGCGAGGCAGAAGACCTTCCGAGGGGGCCAAATGAATCCGTCTGACAGACAGCAAGACGTTTCTCTAGAGCCAGTTGCTAGTGGAAAACTTGCCAGTAGAATTAACCCCGGGTTAGCGAGCTTACTGGCGAAGAGTCCTTCACCACCAATTAGTGTCACCGGCGGAACTAGAGTCTCAAGTCCGCCACTGTCAAGGGTCGTTTCCAGCGAGATTCTCGAGGATAGGGAGAGAAACGTGCTATCCTCTACGCAACTCACACATACAACTAAAGGGCGAGCTCGTGGACCCAAACGGCGACTCCCAACATCGAAAACCTCGGACCCGAGCCCTCCAGAGGTGAGCTTTCGTGACCTAAATCAGGACTCTGCGGTGCGCCACACTCCCGCCTCGGTCTCGGAAGCCCCTAAACTGGTATACACTAGAGTCGAAGATCCCATTCCCTCTAGACAGGTTGTTACGGAAAGTACAGCGAGCCATGTCCTAGCATCAGAGTTACCTCCAGACCAACTACCAACACCTTCAGAACCGGGAGAGGAACCTGCTTTAACAATTAAGGGCGCCGCCGCCCTCTGGGGACGTGCCTCAGGCTCGCCGTCGTCTCCTGGGAAATCAGAGTCGAAATCCCCGGTTAACCCACCTACTAAGCAAGACGACGAATCCTCAGCTACGAGTGCAAACATAACGCCGAAATGGACCGAAAAGCCTATAGGCCTTGGGCTGCAACCAACGAAACTACACCTACCAGTGCAGGAACCCCTCGACAGAAACCTCCCATCCCCACCCATGAGATCTCAGGAAACGACCCCAATAAAACAGATTCTGTCGCCCAAGATTCCACTAAAACCAAGTTCGTTGTCTGTGCTAGACGCCATACCTACTCGTGCTACTATAGTTGAGCCTTCCGCACCTTATACCCCTCACATGCCTGAGGCTTCGCACCCCTTTGCCGAGGTCTTCGACATTGCTGGATCAACCCCTTTGCAACTTAGGAAAGTCGAAGTTGACACACAAGCATTACTCTCCGCAACGATTGGAGATGAAGACTTGAGCAAAATCAAAACTCTGAGAAAGCAGATATGCGAAATAACCGGTGATGGCAAGCAGATATCTATTGCTTCCCACCAGGAACACATACTCTTTGAGGAAAGTATGTATTTGTGTACTCACGTTTTCGATTCTTCAAACGGAATACGAACTGCTGAAGTCTATCTTTGGATCGGGGACGGTGTATCCGAATCATCTGCTCAAGATGCCCAGCTTTTCGCCCGCAACACGGCAAATGCGAACAGTGCCAAACTCATTACGTTCAAACAAGGCCAGGAGACATCAAGTTTTTTCCAAGCTCTAGGAGGTATAGTAGTCACTAGGCGCGGGTCTGGCTCTAGAGCCGGCTCAAGTGTACCGTACATGCTCTGCGGTCGACGGCACCTCGGTCAAATTGCCTTTGACGAGGTCGATATCTCGGTGGATAGCCTCTATTCCGGCTTTCCATACCTCGTATCTTCCTCCTCTAGCAAGATTTACTTGTGGAAGGGCAAGGGTAGTGGGGCAGATGAACTAGGTTGCGCAAGGCTCATTGGCATGGATCTTGGATTGATGGGAGGAGAGATTGAAGAGGTTGAAGAAGGCCATGAGACTCCCTCTTTCCTTGGTGTTTTTGGCCCTCCGCTTGGGAAAATTCCAAAATCTGCAGATCACTGGCGATTAAAACCGAAGTATGATAAGTACCGCGCTAGGCTTTTTTGCATTAACCATCACACTCGTTCTAAGGTATGTCTCCTTTATCGCTTTTGCGGTATTGGTGTTCTGACTTTGTCCAAGGTGTTCGAGATCAGCCCGTTCTGCCAAGCAGATCTCGACCAAACCCACATCTATTGCGTCGACGCGTTTTTCGAAATCTATGTGTAAGTGATAAATCACACCCATACCAACCGCGGTCGTTACACCACTAACACGGCGCAGTGTTGTTGGCGCAAGGTCCCAGTCAAAGTACGCGGAATTCCAAACTGCCTTGATATTCGCTCAAGAATACGGGATCCTAGCCGCTTCAATGGAAGACAGGCCTTTTGTCCCCGTTGGCACCGTTATGCTCCAAGGTGTTCCAAGAGACTTTAAGGCTGTGTTTAGGAAGTGGGAGGAAGCGAAGATTGTGACGAATTGGGACCCAAAAACAAGACCCTCTCTGAAAGCTATTCCGCTGTCTGCAGCTATCGAGGCTGTAAGGTCTTAACGTGGTTTGTCCGCCTCTTTTCTTTCCATAGGCGGAATATTTGGCTGGTATGCACGCGCGATTCTTGTGGATAACGTAGGGGCTTTTCTATACTAAAACAGTTTTTTTTTTTTTTTTGCATGGCTGGTCCTTGTATTTATTGTAAGTACAGCTGTGAGCCAGGAGCATGGTGGGGCAAATCATCTGGAACCATTCAGTAGGGTGGATGGAAGCTTTGGGCTAGCGGGTGAGGGGTAGTTGGGGGATGTGATGTCTAGATGGAATAGAAATGCTATTTGGCAAGTACCGACCGCTGTGGCCTTTCCGGTTCCGCACCCAGAAGCAACGCTCTCCTAGATTGCCTTGAGGGAAGCCTAGGCGTAGAAGACTGGGAGGATACTTCATACCAAGCTCCGATATCTATTCCTAAATAAAAACAATACCCCACCCAGCCTACCTCCCCCAAGCACCCTTCCGGAAATGCGTGTAGCAAAAAGTAATAAAACACCGAGTACCCGATAGATAGACACAGGCCACAAGAAAATGTGTACCCTAAAAGTTGAACGATTGCGCCATGAACCTAGTGGTTTTCCGAATAGGAGGGATTGTGAAGGGAGGGAAATGCGGGAATGGAAAGAGGCTGGGTTTTATATGATTTTCACTCCCCTTCATCCATCTTCTCGCCCGCTATATCTACACCACCACCCAACGTCTCAACTATTATTTCTAGATCCCTAACCTGTTCCTCCCCGGGCCTCTTGCCCCTCCCCTGCCACTCCCCATCCCTAACTTCACCCTGCTCTCCCAGCTCCAGTCCCTGTGTGGCTTGCAAATGGCGCTTCGTTTGCTCTTCGATATATTGTCTGCGACTGTCAGGGGTATTGGTGTCGGCATCGGCGTCATTGCGGAGAGTGGCCAGGCTGGGTCGCACGGTAGCGAGGAGGGATTGTAGGTGTGGTAGTTGAGAGAGCGTGAAGGATGTGGTGTCTGTTATGGGGTGGTTTGTAGAGGTGGAAGAGGCGCCGACATTGAGGGCAATGGCGGCCGGGTGGGTGGTCAGGAAGGCGAATGGGTTGGATGGCGCGGGTTGCTGTTGGACTTCCCCAGCGGAGTCCCCTGCTTCTGTTACGACCGTGGGGGGCTGCGCTTGGCCTTCAGCTACCGGAAGCAGAGATTTAAGCTGGGTAATCAACCGCGCATTGCGCGTCGACTCACGCAGGAGCGAGACGTGGAGTTTTTGGGTTTCGAGGAGTTTGCGACGCTGAAGCTTGATAGACTCACGCGTTGGAGCATCAGCCGAAGGTGAGAAGTTCAGGCCCTAATTGAGAGAGGCCACCACGGAGTTAATTGGATTTTGTATTGCAGAAGGATACGGGTCGGGGTAGAGTAAAAACAATCTACAAACCTCGTAATGCCTCAACCTCATCCAGTCCAGCACGTCTTCAGGGATCATAAACACATTTCTCAGCGCGTAAATCTCCAGCTTATCGAAATCTCGATCAATTGTGCTCTCAAACAACGTCTCAAGCTTATGTACTCCCTCTTCTATCTCCAGCTTTGCCTCCGGGGGATAGTAACCCTCCGCATTCACGTCCGCGACTCCGTCTACCGACCCCGACGTGGTCGTTTTGAAGCCTAGTGCAGCTGGATCGGCATTTTGAAGAAGCTGTTCGACGTAGATGACGGACTTGTAGATTAGCCCGTTGACGGTGTTGATTATGTCGTCAATGACGGACTGTTATTGTTTTCGAGGACGTTAGAGAACGCGGCGCAATTTGACGCGAGTGTGACATACTAATGGGGTGTACTGGAGGTGCTCAGTGAGCAGAGAATTTGCTACTGGGTTCGGAGCGCTCATTGGCGGCTTCCTATCTCTGAGGGTCGTCTACTGCAGATTATATCGTTGATCGCTGGATTGTTGGTGGGTAGAATGGGAGGACTCGATGCTTGTTTACGCGTTTACCGAGTTTGTACAGAGTACAGAGCACCGGCATTTCGCAAAACACCACTAGATGGGTGTTACGCGGCGTTGCTCACAAAGCTCGAGTACCACCTTCTACACATGCAATGGTTTTCTTATACAAGGTCTAGCACCAGCACGCAGAGCAGAGGGGTATCTTCTAGTAGATTCCGTCTCGTCTCCCTCTCGATAACTACTATGTACGTCTTCATACAGAAAGAAAAAGAAAACGCCAGAATACCATATTCTACATTGTCAAGTAAAGTTAGATGCAGAATACTACTTCCCCAGTCTGCCACATTACACCAACAAAATGCATTAGTACGGCCACTACGCGAACAACGCCACCACAAAGGCTACAATTGCTATTAACCCTCCAACCCCCGCACGGCCTGCTCCATCACCAGACGCGAGTGTGGTAGTGCTGTTCGAAGATGCGTTCTTCGCGGTGCCGGCGGTAGGTATGGGGGTGCTGGAGAAGCTAGTGGTGGTGTAACTAGGGCCGCTATTGCCGTTATTGCCGTTGGTCGAGTTCCCGGAAGGAGAAATGTTAGCTGGAGCCTTCGCGGCGAGAGCCTTAAAGGTATCGATGTTTCTTGACGAGTTGCTAGCTGGACTGCACCACATTGTTAGTAACATAGTCAGTCCCCAGCGAGGTCCGCGACAAAACTTACGGATTGATAACCCCAACCATGCCGTTCTGGCAATGCTTGCCCTGAGAGCAGTAGAACCAGATTGGATTTTTATCGGTAACCCAAATTGTGAAGACGCCCATTTTATCTTTAACGGGCATAAATCCACTGAAGAAACCTTTCGATCCTGGTTGGCTCAGCTCAATCGGCTTACAAGGCTGGTCAAAGTTGGAGCGGACGACAGAGTGGTTCTTTGAAAAGATTAGAAAACGCCTGGGAAGCTAATAATTATTGGGGTGCCTACTTGAGGATAGAAGTGGAACTGTATCATGGATCCGACCTCCACCTGCAAAGAGTTCGGTTCTATTACTTGAGCACCATCTTTGTTGCCGATGTTGACAACCGTGACACCGACGCCGTTGGCTGTCGGCACCGTTCCTGTATCTGTCTTTGTACCCTTGTCCTGTACACTAGTTGAATCTGTGGGTGTACCCGTGGCCTTCTGCGCCAAAGCAGCTCCAGCAAGGAGGAGAGCGGAGGTGATCGCCGACGAGAAATACATGCTGTATTTTCTTGGTTCGCTGACAGATTAAGGCGTGAATATTCTGAGAAGGAATGGAAGGTTCGGCGTCTAGCGCTCTTGAAATGCTGGGAGAATCGTCGGACTAGCCGGTAGTGAACGAAGATTAGAAGTGAAAACGAGAATCAAGGAAACAACACCTCTAGTCAAAGAACGCAAATAATAAATGCCAAAGGTATGAAAGACACGGAGGAGGGGGAGGTGACTAAATAAGAGACTGTTGTAGCATCCTTGCTAAATTAAGTAATGCGCGGCGTTTCACGGAGGACAACTGTCTCCGGAAAAGCGATGGGTTTGGGCATGAGGCCAGGAGAGCACACGGAACAAAGGGCCCCTTGAGCTATCTTGGTGCGGTCCGTGGTCAGTGGAGACGCATTTGAACAGTCCTGCAACGCGGCATTCTGACGAAGAGCCATCCCGCCAGTCCGCAGCCAACGCTGCTGGAGGTTGGGGTGGACGCATAACGCTGGATGGGCGATTAGGTTAGGTTGTTTGAGGTGTGTCGCCATGGCGTTTGATGATGCGCCACCCTTGGCCCGCTGTGATGCGGCTCCTGCGACGCGGTGCTCACGTACTCTATTGCACTCACATCCCGCTGCCAGACATCAGCAGTGGCGTGGCTTCGCATTAACATCGCTGCACGCCTGAACCCTCAGTGCTATTACGGGACGGCTTGGTCCCTGGCAGCGGGAGATGCGTGCCCGGGACCGTTTCATCCGCACAAGAGGCATTGAAACGCCCAGCACTGGACAGTCCCTAGTGCTCTGCAGGTAATCACGGAACAGCTTAACGATACGTAACTACTATGTATGTAGCAGCGCTCGAACAGAATTCAACTTGGGCCGTCCATCAAAGCCGTGCTTGGCACATCAAAAGTCCAACAGAAGCTTCGGGGCCACTTTCTCGAGATCTTCCACCTAGTAGCAGGCAAGCAATTGCCCCGTTAGCAATGCGGTGCTCCAAGGGCCGACGTAGCTTCCAAACAGGCTCTCTCTTACCTCCAAGAACGAATCCCTCGCTGCACCCCCCGCGCTTTTCTGATGTTCGGCGATTGCGCTTGCCAGAGCCTCTTTCACAAACAGATCTATATAATTCCCTACTGCCGCGTTTGCATCCTTAGAAATGCGCGTCCCCTCGTCCTCGAAATGCTCGTGAAGGAGCTTGCTAATGAGCTTCGGCGGGATTGTTGGAGCTGGATCCGACTGTGGGACATCGGCTTCCCCCTCTTCCTCTGGTGGCGGGGATTCGCGAGCTGGTCGTGGAGGCTTGAACTTCGTATTCTTCGGTCTTGAAGGCCCAGAAGCGGACGTGAAGGCATTCGACGAATTCCGGCGGTCGGGTGGCATTTTGGGCATAGGTGATGGGCGTTAATTATAACTTATGTACCCAACGATAGAACACTACACGGTGTTTGTTGTTTTTGTGCATCGCGATGGGATCTCGCGTAATCGTAAACCGTAACTCCTCCATAAGGGGCCACCAGCTGGCATTTAATATCACCCGAAATACTTCATACAGTCCCATCTCATATAACCGCCCAAGACGCTTAGTACTGTATTTGCACCGCTACGGCCATAGGCGCCAATATCTGATACCGCGTATGCTTCAGGCAACATAATCCTACATGGGCAGTATTCAAATACCAATCAGACACGAAAGCCAGCATAAGAGCATGAACCCAAGTAGGAAAGCAAATCGGGCCTGCAGGGAAGGGGGAGATTTAGAGCAGAGATTTGTACTCTTTAAAGATGTAGCTTTAGGTAGTCCGTGCACGCAATCCTCGATTACAAAACTCACGCATATGACATCTCCCCGTCCTCGGCTTGCGGTTGACGGAGCCCATTCTGTACATCACCCATTGCCAGAGCCAAGCTGCACCACGTTACCAAGTGGATGTCAGCTAACCAGGGAACCACGAAGCAATACAATATCACACCCACCAGAAGGGGATGGACAACCCCAATAGCTAATGGGGCCCAGCCCAAAAGACAGGTGGCGCTCTTTCTTTAGAAGAGTTCGCTGCTTTGAATACCCATTTCTATCGCAAAAAAAATCTCGTGTCTGTTGTCGCAAATGCTACCAAAGTTATATCGGGCTTCACGAAGATAAATACATGTTCAGCCCCTTTTTTTTTCCTCCAGTTTTTGGGCCCCAGTACCGCCCCAATATCGACAGCAGGGCGATCTCAAAAATCGTTGCAGAATGAAAGTAGGAGAGTCATGGCCACAATGGGGCATGACCACCACATGATCGAAGGCCTTTGGCTTCCCGAAAGTCTAACGATAGCAGTGTTCCGTGTGTCATAGTATCCTTCAGCAGGGCCTCCGCGAGGCCCTGATACCACAGCTGATGCCGAAACATAGACCGGAAGAGGCGGGAGTCGTTTCGATACCGTCTTATTTTGTGCAGGTGCCGTTATGATAGCTGGTAACCCAGTGGCTCGGGCTGGGGTTGCGATTGTGGAGGTTGCTGGCCTAACAAGCGGCACAACACCAGACGTTACTCCGGGATCATTCCTAAACACTCCACCGCAAACATCCAACTTTGCTTTGGTCGCGAGGCTCTCCGTCTGATTCCAGCCATACATGCAAAACCAACAATTCGTAACCAGGCTCTGCGCGGTCTTTGTGCACCAACACGCCTTCTCTGGGTCCTCCACTCCAGCGGCCTTGGCTTGCTTTACGCATGGCACCACGGTAGTCTCCTCAAACTTGTGTAGCACCCCACAGTCACTAGGACAGGGCTTAAAGTTGAGAGGCTCATTGACGCATAGGTCGAAAGCGCTACGCAGAAGATCTGCGGCGGCAGGGGCGATCTTGAATAGTCCCAAACACCAGATACATCGCGGAGTATAGTTCAAAACGTGAGGAGAGAGGCACCAACAGTATGGGTTGAAGAGAGGCCGGTTGGCGTCCTCTGGGGTGACCGCATGATTGGGAAGACGTGTTTCGTTGAGGTGGCAGGAAACTTTTGATTAAACTGTGAGTGGTGGAGGCAGGAGAAGTTTCGGATGGAGCCATAACTTACCAGACCCAATGTCTATCGGGTAATGACAATAGGCAGAACAGCGCCAGGTACCCAGCCCAGCTGCCATTGGGATCACATTGTCGATCCCTCTTTCGTTGTAACGATTTGACTGATCGGCAACCGATATGGTGAAAAGTGAGGCAATACTGATGATAAAGATGAAAGCATGTGTGAACATTCTTATGCTGGTTTCAACAACGAATGAAGGAGAGCAAGCCTTCATCTCGGTTGCAGCCTGAAGGAGCTCAAACACAGGATAGAGTAGTTTTGCCGTTGAAGAATATTTATCGCCAAGGGCAGATAAATGTTATTCACTTAGAACGAGCAGAGCTGTTAATGTAATCTCATATTAGCTCTTCACCTGATTAGAGATGATGTGTTGACACTAGGTTCGACCCATTGGGAATCCTTTAGGTCCTTGTAGACAGAGAGGTTGTTCGTGAGGTTGTTGACAGTAAACATCATCCACTAGAGCGGGCAGTAGCTCAAAAGCCCTACCCTTCATGCTGCACGTGGACGCTCCAGTATTATTAATACTAAACTTATTCCACCTATCAGATACGCCTTATCCGAGCGCACATTCATAAATACTTCATGGGAGGGCAGCGGTAATGCTCACTCACATACCCGCGACCAAAGAAAAGATAGAGAGGATGCACGGTGGGTATTTATGCCTAGACTAGTAGATTTAGGATAGAAAATTCAGTTAACATTTTGGAACCGGCATCCAGTTTTGTATAGTGCTAGCCGTCTTTATCCCTCTGAAATCAAAATAATATCCCCGAGAAAAACCCCCTAAGTACTAGGGCTAGGGCTCGCTTAGTCACCAACCACGAGTCACATCCCGCCAAGAGCCGCATCGCCAAATCAAACATCCAAGCTTGCTGAACAGCACACGGGTTTATCAACAAGTTCAGCGTCACGCATCAATAATCGACATGGTACGTCTCCCATTTCGGGACACCAGTAAGGACGTCAATAAGGTACTATGTACTAAATTGAGGATTTAGGCTCCCGCAGCATCAGCCGGCGGCAAGAAGCAAAAGAAGAAGTGGTCAAAAGGAAAGGGTATGATTATTCCACTATTCACTTGCCATCTATCCTCCCAACCTTTCCCATACATGCCTCTCTCCTCTCAAAATCCCCCCTTGTCCATGGAGGCTTTCTGTCTAATCCGCCATCCAATAAAAATATAGTCAAGGACAAAGCTCAACACGCCGTCATCCTCGACAAGGCCACAGCCGACAAACTCAACAAAGACGTACAGTCCTACCGCTTAATTACAGTCGCGATACTGGTCGATCGGTTAAAGATCAACGGAAGTCTGGCCCGTAAGGCGCTTAAGGATTTGGAGGAGAAGGGGCTGATCAAGAAGGTTGTGGGGCATAGCAAGTTAAGCATTTATAGTATGACCTTCCTCTCCAGCATTATCCTATCTACGCTGGTGAACCTCCTTTGCTCTAACCAGTCTTGTGTAGCTCGTGCGGTTGGGGCATCGGATTAAATACACTGCATGTCTTTCCCGCCTTTCGACATCCTTTCCCCACCCCGACAAGAATGTCACGCCAACAACACGCGTGCACAAAGGACCTATGCTGCTCACGCTTTATCGCTACTATTATGGGTGAAGCGCTGAGGGAAAACGTGGGTTTGGCTTATGACTTGATCGATATATGAGGCTGCTGGTTTTTTCGAATATGTACAGCAGACTGCATCGAAAAATATGGATATGCTGTGATGACTAGACTTATACGGACCGTGTGTGAGCGCAGTTCTCGTAGTCCTCGGGGTTCCGCGGAATGCTGGACTTTCGGGTTGATAGTGGATGGAAGCTCGATAAGGCAGAGATCGGCTATGGGATTAACGCCACAAGATCCTTCAACAGCCTATAATCAACCTATACCAACGCCACGCAAACTCAACCCACATCTTGACCCATCACTTCCCTTCCTCCTCATCCTTCTCTCCCTCTTTCTTCCGCTTCGGCCTCAATTCCTTTGCCTTCTCACACAACTCCCTCCTCTCCACCCTTCCTTCCCACCCCTCCCTCCCCACAACTCTTCCCACCAAGAAATACCTCTCACTCCTCCCAAAAAACCCCTCCCAGTGCTCCACCGCACCCCTTACCTGCCTCCTCGCCTCCCTCCGCTCCCTCTCCCGCCTCTTTTTAATCTCTCCCTTCGTCATCCCCACATCATACTCCGGAGCATCAACAGGCAGAAACATCTCCTCCACACCCCTCAAATCATATGTTAAATCCTCATTAAAACAACCCGTCACAAAAGCTCTTGTAGCATCCTTGCCCGCAAAAAAATGGTAGCTGCCGCCGGGGCCGTAGAAGGGCCGGCCCGCGCTAACATCGTAGATGGAGGCGTTTACGGCCAGGTAGATGGGGAGAACTGGGTCTGTGCCGTCGTAGCGGGCAAGCTCGGCATCCGTAAGGTAGATGGGCCCTCTGATATAGCGTCGGAGACGAGCGATTTGGGAGGTCACAGTGGGAGGTGTGTGGGACCAGAAGAAGGTGTTTGTTATGAAGTAGCTGAGGAGAGTGGAGAGGAGGAGGCCGCCAAGGGCCATACGAAGGATGTCGAGGAGGGAGATGTGGATGCGGTCTTCGGCCGAGATTGCGGGTTGTGATGGCGGGTCGCCCTGAGCAGGCTCTTCCTTCGCTGTCGTGCGCTGTCGGAGCGCTGACAGCGAGGCATCTGGCGTCGCCATATTATTCCGGCGGGCCCTGGCACCGCTATGATATTTCTTCAACACTTCAGGCCGAGTTCCAGGAAATGGAGTCGGGAGCCATTAGACAGAATCGGAAGGTAATAGCCTAATCTTGGTGTCGTTTCGGAAGTAGAATTACCAATTCTTAGACTTTTGTCTCGGACAAAGATCGGGCCGAGCCAAAAAAAAATAAAAAATAATTAATATCAACAAACCCAGGCTGGCTTAGAACAAAGCCCCTTGTCGCTCTGTGTAGATGAAGTAAGTATCCTAAGGTTCTGTAGCTTTCCACCATAAGGTGTGGAGATCGTCAGCCCCAACCCGCGCTTTAAGGACGCATGTCCGTATTTACATTAAAGATTTACAACTTTTGTCCCATTCTGCAATGGGTGGTCATTCGTACAAAGAAGGCTATCAAAAACGAATAGACAAAAGTCCACCATGTCCCGTTGATGAATATCTATAGATTGCCGTGCGCTCCCCCCTCTTCATCCGCCATGCCCAAAACGCCGAATTATCAATTGCTAGAGAGATTATTGAACATTAGAGTGTTCATGATCTCTGTAGTCCGAAAACTTGAGCCAGTGCATCTTGAAAGACACCGCAATTGTAGTCGATCAACCCTTTCTTCTTGATGCTCTCCTCCTTCATGATACAGATCAGAACCAGGTATCTTTTTTAAAGCAGGTTGCATTAGCCATGAGCGTCACCCGGGTAGTTTGAAATCACATGAGGTGTTGACTCACTTGTTGATCTCTTTGAGGTAGAGTATCATCCCGTTTTGCAGCCTTATTACACTTTCAGCTTCCTGGTCGTTGCATTCGTCTCCCTCCGTCGCGCGCCCAGGCCGATCCCAGCCGTAGATTTCGCTAACATCGACAATGACATCAATGTAATCAGAGCATATCTCATAGCTCTGCATGTCTACAGGGCTCGAGTCTGTAGCGATATATATCTTGCTGATGCAGTCGAATATGTACGCCTTCTCCATGCCTGAATTGCTGCAGAGGATGTTTAAAAGACCTTCCAGAGTAGGTAGTTGAGGGATGAGCTTCTGGATAACCTTGCTAAAGGCCTCGAATATCGAGTGGTCGTAGATGCTGGTAAGGTGGAAGCTAACGGGAGCATTTTCATACCCGGCGTCTGAAAGCTCATCTTGCGTTCGCTGGACGATGTCTCTTTGGATGTCAAATTTGTAATCTTCGGAGAGTGCATCAACTTTGTGAATGAACACTTCGATGTTTATTGAGGGGTAGTGCTGTTGAAGGAGTAGGATGGTATTGTTCAAGCGCACTAATGCATCAAGATACTCGTCTTGCGCGTCAATAACCCAGATGAGGGCACCAATCTCACCAAAGATGTTGTCAACGTCAAATGCGGGATCCAGGAAGTCAAGCTGGCCAGGGAAGTCCCAGACTTGAAAGTCCATGAAAGAGCTTCTATTTGTTAACAGTGGGACGAAGGCAGTCGAGAAGTCACTCACTGTACAGCATCTTTCTGTATACGCGCGGTAGACTCTAGAAACAGTGTTTCTGCCGGCGGCATTTTGTGGAATACTACGCTTGATATCGAAGACTTCCCACTTCTACATAGATGCGCGAACGATCAGTTAGTGTCTCTTAGGGCGTTATCGGGTCAAGAGGCGGACATGTGTGTTAAGGTGGGGAGCTTGAATGACTCACCTTCTCTGGCCCATAAGTAGCAACCTGGGCTTTCCATCTCCAGATCGATTGTTTGGCAATCGGCCCGTGTGAAATTTCGGGCTGGGGTTAGGGTTTTCGGGGTCGGTTTGGTCCTGCATGAATCGCTCAAGAGTCAAAATCGCTGGTGTCTTACTCCTCCACGCACCTTGCTCTTCCGGCTGCTCGCGTTTGGCTGGGGTGGTAAGGAGAGATGCCATGTTGGTTGCGAGCAGACGATAGAGCGTGCGGAAATTCTAAAAATGCAGTACAATTGGAGCGCTTTAGACAGATGTCGTAGAGAAGTGGCGTGCGCACGATGGGAATGAAACGACTATGAAGCCAACGGAAAAACAGCAGTGCGAGAATTATGCCCCCGGCTCATTAACGTATGCCATCGGCGAGGTAAAAAAACGGCTTTCAACCACAACCCGACGATGAATTCGACTAATCGTGCCCGTAGAACAGGACACCCACATCAGCGCAAGCTGAGATGAGCTGCTGCCTGGATGTTACAGATCGCTCCCGTGAGCCAGATCGTACCACCGGACCAGCGCAGGTACAAAAACGATGTCCAAAAGACCGAGCCGAATTGTGTGACAACAGGAAGACGAAGACAACAGGGGCCAACAGCGCATACGAACAGGCTCTAGGTCGTACCCACGCCTGGCTTGGAGGAGGAGGGGCGCGATGAGACCAGCGATTGGGTAATATTCAGGCCCAAAAGGCGAACTGAGGATTGGGGCGCCAGAAACGAGAGTAGAACAGAAATGGGGCAAGAAGGTGGGACAGGGCAGCAACAGTGACGATATATATCACAACGCCAACCTATCGGCATCGCTAAGACCTCGAATCTAGGCAGCCCAGGCAAACTTAGGCCCGATACAGGGCTGCATGAGACGGAAGATCCATAGCGATGGGGAGGGCAAGGTTGCGCCAAACCAGGAACCACCGCATGTTGGGGAATGAGTAGGTGAGGAAGGCAGGCTGGCACAGTCGCGAACAAGGTGGCCCCCGAAACGAGGAGTCAGGAAGAAGTAAAAAAAAAGGAAAAACGAAACGGGGAGAAGTAACTGAGGCTGATGATCGACGAGGGCTAAAATTCGAAATCAAGGCGGGTGTGACCTCATACCTCCATAGCTCCCGTTTCTATCAGTGCTTCTATGCGTGATGCAGACGCAGATAAAAACCAGGAATGAGGTGTCGGATGCAACACCACACACCCTACGCACACCGACACTCCGGGACGGACACTAGACGTTTACTAACCACCACCCCTTGCACGGGAGGGCTGACTGTCTTTGCCGCGTTTCTAATCTCTGGCGCGTTTTCTCGCGCTGCTGCTCCGCGGCCAGGAGGGGTGATGGGGTGGGGATGGGGGGTGGATAGGGTGCCAGACAGGGCGATAATAGAGCCGCTCCGACGAAAAAAAAAAAAACTTCCGAAAGCTAGTTACGAACGAAACGCAGCCGAACAATCAATCAATCAATGACAACGCAGTGCGGAACCCAGGCCAGACGCGCTGCTGCCGCCGCCGCCAGCGCCGCCGACGTATCAGGGCCAAAGAGACGGACAAGCCTCTTGTGTGCTAAACTAGCGTCTGAGAGCGAAGCGCAGCAAGCCAAATTCAAGTTTCTGGGTTTTGCTTTCGGTTCGGAAGGGAGAGAGGGTGCGAAGGGGATGTGTGGAACGGATGGGGGTTGGTTCTGGTATGGGGTTTGTGGAGACTTGCAACAGAGGACCTCTGTTTCGTGGTGCGTGTGCGTGTACGCGTTGCGGGTCTGGCTAGACACCGCCGAGTAAGACCCGATACAGACAATAGGGCTTTGCTGCCGCCGCCGCCGCCGCCACTGCTGCTGCTGCTGCTGCTGCTGCGTTGCTGCTGCTGCTGTATGAGGATGGATGGATGGGCGAATGGGTGGATGGATGGAGGGATGGATGTCGGAAGAACACCAGGACAGCCGGGGTCTCGTTCTCTCTGGCAGCAGCAGCAGCAGCTGTGCTCGTACATACCATAGTACATATGCCACGCGAGCGTAGACGCAACAACCAGCAGAACTGACTACTGCCCGGTTCGTAGGACGTAGCACGTACGACGATGCAGCACATGCAGCGGGCGCTTGACTCTCCTCTCTCCCCCGTTTCTTTTTCCGTCTTGCGATGTCTCCCCGGGGCGGACGACAGCCCGGCGGCGTGATTGGACACAGCCGGCCCTGCTGCGGTGCAACTCTACGCACGACGAATACCGAGCGAGCCAGATATCAGCAGTCAGCGGCGATGAGAATAACCACGATTGTCCCCACCCGGCGCACGCGCGGGATTATCTCACGACGGGCTTTTCTCTGAGTGGTTGTTGTCGTTGCTGCCTCTCCGCGTGCGGCTTTTTGCCTTCCTTGCCGTCCGCCTTTTATTCCTTTTTCTGGACGGTCTGACGGGCATGTCACGGACTGCAGAGTTACGGCGCTGGGAACAGCTAGGAGGTTCCCCCTAGGAGGTTCCCTCTAGGAGGTTCCATAGCTCCTTCCCTCCCCCTCCCCCGACTCCTCCAGATCTGTGGCTGTGTTCCTCTCTTGCTCGATCGTTATCGCACATTCCGGTTCGTTTTCTTGGAACCCGACGCCCGGCCCGTCGGTATCCTATCCTGTGTCAACCATTAGTAAAATATCGAGGGTTATTTTCCCTCTTCAGGCGTTCGGGGGTTCAGGCTATCTCGAGACTCCGGTACTGGGGAGTGCTTCACGGGGCGGAGGAACACACACGATCCGGAATCCCGTGTTCCTTGTTTTTTTCCCATTTTGCTTTTCCTTTTTCCTTTTTGTTTCCTTTTGCTGACCGATACAGAGGTTTCAAGGAACGGAAGAACAAAAGTTCCCATCACTGTGCATGTACGGCTCAAGATAAGGTTACGCCGAAGTGCAAGAACCCAGCTCAGTCAAAACACCTATCCTAGATGCTCCCGAACCCATCGGATCCCATTCTAAGGGGACAGGATATAGTCGGCCTCGACCCTCGTTTCTCACCACTGCGGACTTCTTTCGAGCCTGTCTGTGGTGGACCGGCATGTACGACATGACTCTGCCCCCAAAAATCCCTGACTAATATCTCCAACCCTGGAGTTCCACTAATCCCTCCCTCTCCTCGTGGACAGCATCACGTATGTACCACAACGTGAGCGGGCGGCCTTCCGAAAACAAGCCTGCAGGAAATCGAGGGTTCTACCAGGGTTGGAGCGGTGGATAGGAAACTTACATCATCAATCCCCCCTGATGCATGGTTGCAGAAGAAACACAACCGCTCCCCCGGGTCAATCAACAGGCCCAAAAGTAAAGGCTTCCATACACCGGCTTCTAGACTGTACGAGAGGGATACGCACGTACCGCTATTTACCACCGTGCCCCAATCCCCCCCTGCCGAGCGACGATAACGCTCACGCCCCTTTCCTCACAACGCTCGTGCATGCCCATGACCCGGTCAGTGATCTGTGAGCGACTTGACTTGTTCCTCGGGGGGAGAGAGAAGGCGGCGAAGAAAAGTGTACGTCATGAACAAACCTCAATACGAAATGAAATACTCTATTTCATTTCCTTTTTTCTATGGATTACAAATAGCCACCCAAAAAAAGAATAAAAAATGAAAATGAAATAAATAAAAGAAATCTTATAAAAATATTAAAAAAAAAATTAAAAAAAAAAAGGGAGTTTCAACTTCCGTCTTTCCTTCCTTCTTCCTTCCCTTCATTCCCCTCCCTTCATGCATCGCATCATCACATTCGGCCACGCCGACCCTCTAAATCCCAAACCCTAAATATTCCTTTGATTTATTCCCCAAAAATAAGAAAAAGTAAAAAAAAAAGAAAAAAGAAAAAATCCCTCAACAACAACAACAACAACAACAACAACAAGAACAACAAGAACATCGTCATCATCATTATCATCGTCATCACACCAAACGGCCACAGCAGGCCAGCTAGTACGACCTACCTCCTCCTCCTCCTCCACCACCACCCACCACCCACCACCAACCCACCAACCCACCCGTCCAACCTTTCCCCCCCCTCCCCCCCTCCCCCACCCGCCCCAAAGAAAAAAAACCCTCGCACATGCAATGCACAAGTACATCACACCGGCATCCCGATCCCGATCCCGAACAAAACCCACCCGGATAATATAATTTTTTTTTTTTTCCCTTTCGATCGGGACGCCGAACCAAAGTAAAAAAAAAAAAAAAAAAAAAACTCCCCGCTTCCCGCTTCAACCCCGCTTTTTTACTTCGGCCCGGGAGTTGTTTTTTTTTTTGGGTTTTTTTCTTTTTCTTTTTTTTTTTTTTTTTTTGGAGGGGGGGAGGGAGGTTGTTGATGTGTCGTATTTGTCATATTTGTGTGTTTTTTCCTTTAATACTCGGGGTTGGGGGAGTTGGTAGTTTGGGTGTTTGGTGGGGTGGTTTGTATTTTTTTTTATTTTTTATTTTTTTTTCATTTTCATCATCTTTTTTAAAGTTAAATACTTTCAAAACTTCTAGTTTTATTTCAGTAAAATATCAGATGGCAAGCCTGCATCGGGAAACGGAGGGCTCACGGGCCAACCCCTGCCAAGCTCATGTGACAAAACTGAGCTAACGGTGAGCATAAGTACCCAAGCTTCACCCCACCTCTCGACCATCGAACGAAAATGTCCAACTACTCTGAGGGTCTTCCTCCTGCGGCCTCTAAGCGCAGGCAGAGTACCCAATCAAGCCTACGGAAGAGGGACTCGATCTACTCACGACGTCTACAAACCTCGACCGCTTTCTCTCTCACGACAAAGAATAAGATTGCTGAACTCGATGACGCCAAGTATTGCTGGCACTGTGGGGCCAACCCAATCGACATATGCCATGTAATTTCGCAGGGAGACAAGAAAGTATGTACCATCTCCGTCCTTTTCCCCATCCTACCCTAGAGTTTGTATTTCTGTCGTATTGTCATCATGCTAACCACTAAACTCTCGACCGGCAGTTCAAGGACCTGGTCGCACAAGGTATCCTTCCGTTTTCGAGCCTGTCACACATCGACAACGGAATCCCACTCTGCCCGCTTTGCCACCGTAACTTCGACGATATATTTAACCCGGGCTTCATATTCATACCGACAGACTTGCCGTTCTTCATCACGTTTGAGCAAGACGACTACGAGCGACGCACACAAATGGCACAAGCTACAGGACGTCTACCTGGGCGCACCTGCCCCACAGCACAGGACTATTTTGACCACCAACTCAAGACGGGGGTTGTCTCGGAGGACACGGACACATATGGTGGTCTCTACGCCCGATACACGCTCCGTGATTACCTTCAAAAGCTAGGCCAGCCGCCTTTCAAGCCCGGGCCGGAGCCCTTTGTGATGCCAAAACCATGGCACGATGCTCCTACGGCGGCGATACGCAGGGCTTTTCTGGTTATCGCCGACCCACTGTTGAAAGGTATTCCAGCAGATGTGGTTACGGATCTATATACACTCATCCGGCTCTACGGGCGAGACCTTTCGGATATGGACATGGTGGAGAGGGGAACCCCTGGCGGGGAATCTACTGGACTAGCTGCTCCCGGCAGTAGCTCTCTCGGTGGGCACGAGTTAGCAGCGGTAGCAGAAGGCAGCACAAGCCTAGACCGCATGACTGGTGCAGCTCCTAGTGCTACCAATAACTTCCCCTTCCGCGAAATATATGGAGATCTAGATCCATATGATCAACGTTCTAAGCCAGTTCCTACTGCATTTCCGACCGCAGTTGAAGCCAACAAATCCGTGTCCATCTCGTTATACGGCTCTGGGCCACAACTAGAGGAAACCGGGACGCACTCAGACATGGTAGTCTTGGACGATGGTACTCAGCTCTCAATACCGTGGAAGTGGGGTCCCACTTCAACGAGCGAGATGGTGGCGGAGTTCTACCAGTACGCGGGTAAGCCAGGGAAAGTATATCGGCCCACGGGGTTCTACCAGCGCGCAGGTAAGCCGGGAAAGTATACCGGCCCACG